>JAPMOB010131397.1:0-44145 GCA_029875015.1 Lepomis gibbosus | reverse complement strand
CACACACACACACACACACACACACACACACACACACACACACACACACACACACACACACACACACACACACTTGATTTGAACTTGACTTAACTTCTTAACTTACATATGTGTCTTCTTAAGGCTTGACCACAAGGGTCTGTGATAAGGTAGTAGACAGATATAGAGAACATCTGCATGTCAAGTAATTACTCCCTCTTGAAAGCTAATGATCGGGGTTTAAAGCTACAACTCCGTTTAAGTCACTGCACAGCTACATAGTTTTGTGTCAATCACTGACCATGCAAAAAACACTCAAACAAAACAGGTTTGACTCTACTGATGTCCAGACCAGCAAGTGGCAGTAGGTTTTGTTGCTAAACCTAAAGTGGAAAGAAAAACTCATTATAGTCCTCTTAGCTGTGCAGAGCATTGGGGCTGCAGTGTGCCGTGCACGGTGTGCCAAGTGGCTAGCTGTGCATAAAAGGAAATCATGGCTGTGGCTGAAGCTGCCAACTCCTGATTTGCACTTAAGTCAATTGTAACTGGTCTATCTGAATAATATAATATATTATCTTTTAATTTCCAGCCATCCCTTGTCTCTCCTTGACCTCTCTGTGTATATTTTAGACCGTTCATTGAAGGAGAACTTGTCTCTGACTAGTGTGAAGGAGAATGTATTAATCTGAAGACCAAGTATTACTGGGTTTCAGATTTGTTTGCATCTACAGAATGCATTGCAGTTTTTAATATTTTTGCATTGAACATCTCTGCTCATGTGCAAATAGTCTTGATATGCACAACAAACATGCATTTGCTTTGGTGGCATTGGAGCCCATAATGAGGATGGCAGAATAGCTTTAACGCCACACTGGTCTAGATATTAATGGAAAAATACACCTGTTTTAGCAGCCTAGATTAAAAAATGGGGTGGTAGTGGAGAAGAACATCCCACCCCTGCTAAGTGAGACCCTGAACGTTTGTCAACTCACCGAAAATAACCACATTTAAAAGCAAAATACAAACAGCAATGTGACTGCTACATTCAGGGAACACTGGTCTCATTAGATCTTTTGCCTCGCTCATCCCTTTGCTATCCTTTGGAATAAAGCAATCAGAGCCTGGGTTAGTAAACATGAGCGCACTGTGTGCAGTTTACTGATGATACATGAATCCTGGGTTACTTTTTGCTGCCATTTGGAGCTGTCAGCTTGCCAAGTGAGGCTTTGGAGACGGTTAAAAAATCAGTGATTGAAAGGCTTGCTTGAGTATTTAGCCCTTAAGATGTTGGCATAAAAACATCAGTTGTGGAAGGTGGCATCCTCAGGCCCTGTATGCAAATCATATACGATCTCATACCCTTTCCACCTGTCTGAAAACCATTAGTGCGTTGACCAGCTGCTTGTCAGAATTAAAACCAGCCATAAATCTGTGTATTTTCAAAGTAGTAGCCTAGTCTTTACACATATCCACTCTCACCTCAATTCAAATTTTCCTCCACTCCAGTAACATCACCTGCTGCTTTCAAGCTTCTCTCAAAGAAACCACTGTTAATTGTGCCAAGTTTCTCTGCTGCAAGAATTACAAATACCTCAGTCAACTCCCAATATCTGAATAATGTTAATGATATTTTTTGTTACTCACTGTTGATGGTAATCTGGATTATGAGACTAAGCTCTGTGCAGCTTTACAACTGCTGGTTGAATCTAGATCATATTCCTAAAATACAGACCAACCTGACATGTCATCCATCTAATTTAACAGCATACATCCATTAAAGGACTTTGGCACCAAAATGTCACAGAGTGTCCTTTAAATACTTAACAGAGCTCACTGAAGAAGCACAACTCATCTGTAGTGTCATCGATATTGTTTGTGGAATTGTGTAGCACAGCCCAGTCCTGTAGTCAAAGCATCCCTGAAAGACATGAGGGCTTTGATCCACACTCCTGACCTGCTGCTTCAATGCCTGCTCCCCCTGTAGCTCTCTGTTGCAGACTGATCTCTTGTGCTGTTACTCAAAGCTTTCAAAGGTAGACCCGTATTCTCCGTTTAAAGAGTCAAAGCATGAATCAAGGGTCATCATGCCTCAAACTTTTAGCTGTAGGGCAGGTTCCACATTGAAAATGTTCATATTAGCTATAGCAAAAAATCCCCCAAATATGGAGTTGCTGAAGGATTATCAGCAGGCACAGAATACCCCTGAAAAATGTCAAAACACCATTGAACCTGCATCCCACAAGTAGAAAGTAAAAGATGATTTACTTTGAAGAAGATGTGGCTAATGTGATTTTATGCATGTCTGTGTGGGTCATGTATTTCACAAGCGGTTTAGGAAATCTCTTTTTAATTAGTTTCAGACTTTCATCTGAGGCTGAAAACTACCTGCATGTGCATCAAGGAGTTGTGCTGTGACAATCATCCACATCCTTCTCTATCCTGGGTTTTCTCTATTCTTTGAAGAAATTGGGAAGGGGCACTTGGATCAGGTCAGAACTGTGGCGCTGAGTTATGCAGCTGCTTTGAATTCTGTCCCTCTTTTGTGCTGTGGCACTGATGTGTTATTTCATTGATGGCTAGCCTAGCAGAATTATCACCATGGCCAATATGTTGCAGCCAAAAACACCTGGCTCAATATAGAAGAAAAACAAACAGGAAAACATTTTCCAAACCTCATTTTTTAAATTAAATTGCATTGCATCACTGCTACTTTATATGTAAGTTGCATACATGTATTATTTCTTTGTTATTTAAAATGATGATGTTTTATCTTGTTATGCACCTGGTTCTCTACAACTCACCAGCACTATGGAGCTTTGCTGTCATCATGACAAGCCCTGGGCTGTGTATACAGTTGACAAAGCAATTTTGTCAGAACTCTTGGGCATGCTATCATCTTGAATCAGTAGCATGCTCTCCCTGAGTGCTAAAACAGTTATGTCTGAGAGGTTGATGGCCAGCCATTGAACTCCTTGTCCATCCTTGTCAGGGTATCTGCTCTCATCATCAACAGCTGTGTCTCTCGGGCTCACACATTACAAAGATCTTTTTTTAAAAGCAACACAGACCTTACATTTTAACTTCACACATCTTTTAGAGCCAAGAGAGATATTTGTGGATGGTATTTTTCTCAAGTCCGTCCATTGTTTGCATCAAGTTTGTCAAACTGAGATATGTGCAATTATATTTCCTGTCATCTCTTTGGAAATCCTTCTCTCCTACACTTATCAAGTTTATTCTTTTCCAAACATATGTGTGATTGTACTTCTCTTCATCGTCTTTTCTTCAAAGAGATTTATACTCTTATCATGTTCTTTGACGCCATCTGCTGGATCCTCATTAAATTAATATCACTGAAGGTTCAAAGCGACTGTCCCACTTACTGCACACATCATTACAATACACATCCTTCTGTATTTGTTTACTTACATTGCAATTGCAGATAATAGGAAGCGTGACTCTTCCATCTGATATTGTTTAAGGCATAACTATGTAAATAGTAGGCAACAAGCAAGATGATTAGCCAAAATCTCAATGTGCTCTGTATATACTCAGTATTACTGTATGTAGTTGAAGCAGTACTTATACAAAAATAACTCAGCAGAAACTTTTTTTTAAAGATCATTCATAGTCATGATTCATCTGGTGTTTTTAAGCTGCAATATCTTTATTTAAACATTCCAGTAACTGTTCCATTCTTACTATTAAGAATTAAATGTTACTAATGGAATAGCCACTATAACAAAAAATTAAGTACTGGTATCTAACGGGAATAGTTACAAGTAAACAAAGGACTAGTTACTTGTAACTAATAAATAAGTACTAGTACCTTTTAGACTAGTAAGTTTTAAAAACTAAATGTTAAAACGGCTTGCCATGCATGTTTTGTATTGATTTTACATTTTGATATTTTTGCCTGGGGACAAGTGTGAAAACAAGCCTAGGCTATAAATGCTATGGTATGTGCCATTGGTCCATGCTATGTACCTGTCCCTATAAAAATTGTCCCCATCCCTATAAAAATAAACATTAAATAAATACATTGTCAAATGTAATTTAAGAAATGTAAATCAGGTGTTTACATAGAAATACAAAGCAGCTGGAAAAGGTTTGTGATATATTTTACATACAAAGATGCATGTGAAATAAACTTGTTAGGTTATTTATTTTTAATTAGATTTGATTACAATTACAAAGCATATTTTATGTATATAAGAACTGCTACTCATTGCAGTTCAATTTATATTCATTTTATACTTTTAAAACACCTAGAATATATTTTTATTCCATATGAATATCTATCACGCGTTAGTGACTCTAGTGCACGCTGTCACCCAATGTACTTTTACTAAAGCCTCTACTGTAATGTTCCGTGGTACCGTGTAGGTTTCCGTGTAAAACTAACCACAGGGCAGCAGGTGTGTTTGAAAGCAGCTGACATGGCCCTGAGCCAGGTTAAGATGCCGACGGAAGAAAGCCATTGCTTTGCATGTTTTTCATTATTCAGGAGGACATGAGCAGGGTGGCTGCTGGGGGCGGAGTCTGTCTCAGCAGAGCTGATGGAGGGAGACCGAGAGGGAGAAGAAGTGCATCAGACCCGAACAAGTGGATCGCCCGGAGGGAGGCCGAAACTCACTTCACAAGTGGAGATGGAGTAAACAAAATAAGCGCACCTGCTGTAGACGAAGGTATTTATCATAGTTTTTGAATGCTGGCAAGTCTATCCCTGTAGTTTCTGCTATTTCTGTAGTTCATCTTTAGGCACTGTAGCCTAACTGTAGGCTTGTTTTCAAGCTGGAAAAAACTGAGCCTAATTTACTTTTCTTTCTTTTCCTCTCTGTGGTTTTACACGAGGCATTTCATAAATCGTTGTAAGTTCTCTAAATTGAAGTCGGCCGTTAAAGTCTTGTTAAATTGCGTATTTAGGGGTTGAAACCGAACAATAATGAGTCTTATCTATTTTTAAGGTAAGTTCAAACACTGTGGGGGGAAATGTCGCCAAGTTTAGTTTAGCCATCTTCTAAAACAAAACACAACGTCCGTTCATCTTAAAGCAATTTGTTCCAAAGTCCATTTGTGTGAAACCTGCTGTATAAAAAAAAGTTACAGCAAGGTTAATATTTAAGCAGAAAGTGCCTTAATGTACTGCATGCTGTAAATATTAACCGTTTTCTATTAGCTAAATGTTCATAAAAGTCATTACCCGTACTGTAGAGGGCGATGTGTTGCGTTGGGCAAAGAAAATCCAAGTTGATTCAAATGTAGCTAATTGCCTTAAAATGCACTTTCGACCAGCAACCCCCTAAATTCAGATTCCTTAAGCTGGAAAAAAGGATGTGAAACTAAATTAGTCAGAAAAAGTAAAGATTTTATTAAAGACAGTTCTAGTTGAGCAGATTGCCAAAAAACTTAAAACCCTTGTTTTAGCCCCATAGACCCATAGACTATAAATTATATATGGTCTATGGTTAGCCCTGGCAAAGACTGCCTACCCAGGATGCACAACCTGATGCATGCTGGGATAGACTCCTCCTGGCAATCCTTGATGGGTGTGCTTAGTTTTCTTATTTCTGTTTTTGTAGCAACATTTTGCTATAGAAATCTGTGTTTGTTCTCTAAAATTTAAATCAACACCTCAAAGGGACAGATGGAATCCCCTTAAAGAAAATCATAAAAACAAGAGGTAGGTATACACAGTGGTAGCATTTTTGACAGTATGGCAATTCTGCCTATAATTGAGATTATCCAAAATATTTCTCGCATTGTCTCCTTTTCATTAGAAAGAATTGTTTTCCGCATTTCAGAATAGCATGGCACAAAAAGATCAAGCATTGCTCTCTACCTTGGATGTTTTACATTAGCAAGTCAGTTTAAAGAAAGGTGTCTATTTGTGTCTCTATAGATCCATCATCACAACAATGTCACAGTGTCAGTTTTATTTGTATGAGGAGAGTCTTTCACTCTGACTTGCAGATATATAAATGAAAATTTTCCAACTCTTTTACAACAGATTTAGTTGGCAGTGTTATTTTGTTTGGTACTGTTTCTGCAAAACAAACAGAACAGATTTATAAATAATATTGATTTGAACTGACATAACAGTTCATAACAGTCATTCCGGTGAATTTTTTTTGCACGTTAATGTGACACAAAAATGTCCTTCACAGAAAAAACTTTTTCAAACTTTGCTTTAAAATGAATATCACTATTGTCAATACTGATATAATAGAGTAAAATGAGACAGAAAATGTTCCTTTTTATAGGTTGATGTGATCAAAGATGTTTTTCTTTAAGCATTAAACTGGCACTCCAATTATCAAGGTGTCTTCAGCACAGAAGAGTACTTTTAGAGATGATTTATAGATGAGTAAGCCTGTTCCTGGAATGAACAGTTTAAAACTCAACTTAGCGTGTCTTTCCTTTAGTGCTTCCCTTGACCAAAGAGCCATTAGTCACTGCAGACCAGTCACTGCAAGTTTATATTCATTTAATATAATATATATATAAACAATTTAATAAAATATATTTTTTGAGAGAATCAGAAAATGGTGCGAGTTCCATGGCTTAGAAAGAATGTTATAAGTAGCATTGTTAACTCTGTGCTACTTTACAGGAAAATACAAAACCATAATAATAAGCCTTTAAAGAATACAATTTTTACAAGCACGCTGGCATCGTCGTGAGTAGACGGGTAGGCGAACGTGTGAAAACTCCAGTTAAGACTCTTCTCATGGACTAGTGGTTTGGTCGACTATTAAGGGGCAGCCCTACCTTCCTTTTTGATATTTATAATTTTTTTTGAATCAGACAAACCCCAGTGCACCTGGCAAAAAAGACTTAAATCAATTATTAACATGCAAGCCATGCCCACATTAAGAAAATGCTCAAATATCCATCAGAAACAATAAATAAGTGATTTCTTCCCCCAAAAGCGAGGCAATCCTATTGATGCACAATGCATAAGAACATAATCACCTCACTGTAACTGGATATGCATGCTGTTCACCTCACTTGGTCTCTTTTTTTTCTCAGAGGGCACAGTGGCTGCATGTGTTCAGTATGAAGCCACTCCCTCCCCAGGTTGACAATAGGCAGGCCGAGCAGGGAACAGGTGCAGCCATTGAATGGTCCTTATGTGTGTTGATCCAACCCAGATCCAGAACTGTGAACTGTGTGAAGAACAGGTGACATGTTAAATAATTCATTCTGGATGCTGGCTTTCTGTTTGGTTTTTCCCTACCTTTTATATGAAGTTATTATGTAAAATGTGGAGACGGTTGTGTGAAATGGCCAAGATCAGAAGTCTGTGGCATGTCTGACCTGTAAAAGTTGTACAAGGTTTTAACAGCTGTAAAAGCTTGACAGCCTTGATCCCATTCAGTATTAAGTTGTCATTATGCAAATTCCTTCCTCTTAGCATTCAAGAGATTTGTAAATGTTTAAACAGCACTCTGTACAGTAGCTTCATGTTGCTTCTTCCTTGAGTGTCTTGAGTAAACAGTTAAGTGAAATGCATTTCAGGGGCACAACCACACACACTTAAAGTTTTTAAGTGTGTTATGTAATAGTCGTCTGTATCCAGCATTAGCTCCCACAGTGCACTGTGTGTTTGTCTACTTGTTGCATGAGTTTGCTGTTCAAGAGTCCATGAGCATAGCTGGAAATAACCTTCAGCTAGTTTGTGCTAACATTAGGGCCTGATATCTATCAATTATTCATCATGTTCTGGTCTGCCTGTGCAAATCTAAATGTGTCTCACCATGGAAACAGCCTTCTGTCTCCGCTGGAGGGTGTTGGTTTCAGCGGCCGTGCTGACTCCAACCTCGTTTCTCAGTCCAGGCAGCCCTGCTCTGCTCCAGATTCTGACACATGCGATGAAAAAGACCCGGGACAGTTTCACAGTGTGTAGTAAATTTGATTTGAATTTCAGTCAACTTGTCATGGGTTCCAGCTTGTTCTGACAAAAGTTTATATAGAAGTTATAATTTATTTATCATTTATTAGCAGATTTTTTTAGCCTACGTTGTTTTCTACTGATTATTGAGTTTCTTGTGTTGATTTTTGTCTTCAGTATTCTTGGACATACAGTACAGTCTAAGTTGTAGTCCATACGGCCTAGAGGCTCTATCTATTTTATATATTGTAAAAGTTCCTATGTTATCATAACAATTGTCACAATATGTTATGCATTAAATCATGTTATTGTACAAACAATCCATAATTGCGAGGTAAGTTTTTACACAAAAGCCAGACTGTTCTCAAGTTTTTTGTCAAGTTAAGATTAAGACATAGGCCTACTACATACATCAAGAAAAATATTGCAGTAAAGTTGAGAAGGTTGAATCAGCTCCAGTTGAATCTATCAGTGGACAGAATAGCCAACTATTATTAGTAGGGGAAAATAATTTAAAACACAGTTCACTTGCATGTATTTCCTACTGAATGATCACTCTAAATTGTGGGATCATGTTGACGGATTGCAGTTTCTCTTTAGCCAGAATTAGGAAATTAATTAGCTCAGCAAGCAAGTAACTGCACATTTTATGTGTGTGTGTGTGCATGTGTGTGTGCATGTGTGTAAACTGCAGGGCTGATTTCACTCATGAAGGGTGAGTGATTAATCCTATCAGAAGGTCTTTCTCAGATACAGTAATCTTTAGCTGTATATGTGAACTGAATTTATGATTGTTAGCCTACTTGTCAGTATATTTTTCTTGAACACTAGAGGGTGCACTGTTACTATAACATTCATTGCTAGTTCATGTAATTTACAGTAATACTACATTACAGCACAGTAGCCTCCATGACAGGTTCTTGGAATCTTTGAATTTTCAGATTTCACATTGTGGAAGATCTGTATTGTTGTTATTGTTGCCTAAAAAACAACCTTAACATGAATATGCAATGGAATAATCAGAAAGTGATTCTGATTAGGGAGACCAAGATCACAAAATATGAATATGAATATAAATCAAACACAAACTAAAAAAACTTCAAATGTGCATATTTAGACACTTGAAAAACCGAGCGGGCTTATTTGTATACATGACTGAAGGCTGCGGAGTGAGTGTAGGCAGGTGTGACTTGAGACTTAACACAAAGCATGTCTTTAGATGTTGTGAAGACATGTTTTTGCTTTGCTTTTTGTTTACTATCACAACATGATGATTCTTATCCTGAAGGGCATTTTAAAGTAGGTCAGCATTAGGCTCTTAGGAAATTGTAATTCAGACTCCATTAGTCTGCACAAGTGGACGAAACAAGATGAATGTTCTTTGTTGTTTTTGACAGTGTTCTCAAGTGTGCTGCTGCTGTTGCAGAAACATTCCACTGAAACATTTTTCTTTAGGCTGCCTTTTTCTTTGACAGGTGAATGAAAAGTGAAATTACCGCTGGACTCATTAGATTGAAGAAGAACTTGTTGCTAGGGACTCCCTGTTGTGCAGCTATTCTCTTTGACATAGTTCTGCTCTGTTTGTTTAGTCATGTTTAGGTGTGATGTTTTGGCCACATTGTTCTGATCTGCAACGCAAATCCTTAAAAAAACATGATGTGAGTATAGGCCGGTTGTTCCGTGTTCTGACTGTGGTTTCTTCCTAAAACAGAAAACGCCTTCACTTCACGTACATACACAGGGTGTTTGTATTGCTGATGTAGGTCAGACTAGGAAAAACTGGTTCATGTGGTAGGTGTGTCCAGTTAGTGTTCACTTCAGTGGTTGAAAAAGACTGAGCATACGCTGCAGGCTGTGTCAATGTTTCTCTGGATTTACATCTTACATATTACCTGATGGTTTCATAGCTTTCACTCATTTCCTCAATGAATAGATGGAAGAAAACTTGTGCAGTGGGACAACAACACAGACCTCAACACAGAGGATAAAGAAGAAAATGCAGGTGTTGTGTACTGAACTGATAGAACCAGTGATGACTGTAGTGCATGTGGATACTATATGTCAAACATCTCCGAATGTGAAGAGGAGTTATTGTGCAGCTTTTAAATGTTCTCATGCTGGTAATGAGTACATGATTATTTAAGAAATTAGTTTGCGTCTCATTAACACCGCCAGAGGCAAGACTCTGTTTACACTTTGATGTGTAGACTCCAAGACAAATACAGGATATTTATTCAGGAATGCCTCATGGGCATACAGTAGGCGGGGATGTTGTAGCTGTCAGAGCAGCCTCTCTTTCCCTCTCCCTCCCTCTTTAGTTATGACTTTGCCCCTCTCTTCTCTGCCTCTAGACTTTTTCTTGCTGAGAATAGGAGGGGCTGTCTAAGTAATCCAATACATGCCCAATTCATTTATGTTACTGTAACTTGCTGAACTGCCCTGACAAGTGCATGGGTTAAAACACATTAGCACACTGAAGCTGACAGCTCTGGCTGCATCTGTGCACAGCAGAAGAAGAAGCAGAAGAAGCTGTTCAACCAAGAGAAAGAGCTAAGTTTGTAAGGAAGTAAAAAGGAAGAGTAAAATTAAACAGTACACTAAAAAAACAGAGGGGGAAACCTGGCACACCTTCAAATGACTTCTTTGGAAGAATGATAGAAGTAGCTGTTGGCTCCCTGCCATCCAACATGTCTTTAGAGGAGAGTGATTTGAGAGACATGGCTGAGACTGAGACGGATTGCTCTGAGGGACTGGATGAAGTTGTTCTGGGGCGCATTGCCAGTTTACCTCTGGACCCATTTCCACCAAAGGACTTCCGAGGGAAGTTTAAAAAGATGCGCCATAAGAAGAGGCCCACCATTCTTGAAAGTAGGTACTGCTTTGACTCAGTGAAGCTGTAGTGATCAGCTCAAGAATTCTGTTTTTAATCATTTTTGCAAAATGTGGTGCAGGGGCAATACCAGCATTTCAGCTACTATTACCATCACTTGTGAAATGCCTCACATTCCCGCTGTATTTGTCAGTTACCTAAGAATCTGATGGCTTGTTAATAATGGAGTCAAACATTAGGAGAGTACATCACACAGTTTTTGATGTTGTGTAGTTGAGCTCGTTGGCAAAAATTAGCTTTGTATCTGACCTCACTTGAAATAAATATGTCAGTAAAAACGAGAAGAAGATGGACAAACTAGTGGCGCCAGGGCCAGAGAGTAAGAGTAGAGGGAGTCAAGTGTTTGAGCTTGATAACCACAAACATGGCTGAGCTGGACAGACATAACTCACATTCCTAACCTTCATCAGAGCTTGATAATGCTTTTAATAAGTACTTAATGTGTCAGAGCCTTCGCCCATGTAAAGCCTAATTAATGAAAAATGTTTACAATAATTTTGTAATCAGCAAAGCATTTTTGATTTATTTGTCTTTTACACGTGTTGTTTGAAACTGAACGCAACTGCTAGTGAAGCTACCAATAACCAGACTTCCAAACCTGAAAATTATGAGAGTAGTTTCCTTCTTAACAAGTGACACTGATCCTATCAAGGCTGCCAGCAGACTTTCACTTCTTTAGTTTTAGTTATGCAGGTATACCGACAAGTTTAGAGATATCCAGGTAAGGCAGAGTGGCATTGGCTTGGCTGATGATGTGGTGTGATACAAACATCCAGTTATCTTTTCTGGTAGATTCCTTACATATCCTTACATATTCGTCCGATCCTCTTCGACAATTCAGATTTGTAAAAGTCTGCTTCATGGCGTTCTAGCAGAGTCACCTCAAATCTCTCTGAGAGACACTTTAATTAGACAAGTTATTACTGCTTCTAAAATAAGAAGTTGGCCTGTCAGGACAAGATAGGCCCGTAAACCTCATACCCTCACTGTTTTGAATTAGGAGGAAGAGTCAGTCATATAAAATGTGGAACCCTTAGTGAATCAGTCATTTAATTTACTTTATTTATTTTAACTCATTTTAAGTTTTTTTTTAGAGTTGACACAAAAAATATATCCAAAAAAAGCCTAAATGTATACATAATTTCAACTGTTGTGATTTTTAACTCATAACACTGTTTCATTTTCATACTTTAGTATTTTAAAGGTCACCAATAGTGTGGGTCATGTTTTTGTGCTTTTTTTTTTCAAATTTCACTGTAGTTTGAGATAACTCCATCTGTCCGCCTCTTTTGACTTTTTCCTGTTTAGTTGAAAAAAATAATTATTCAACTAGGGAATTACATAACTGTTTGCCCTTCAAAGGGCCTCTTACTACAAGTCAGGCTGACCAGATTATAACTGATGGGTACACTGGGGAAGTAAACTGTGTTTGTTCAGTGTTTAAAGAATCCATTTTAGCTGATCTCTGTATTACCTTATCGCTGTTTGTGTTCATATTTGATCTGACGCACATCTGTCTGCAAGAAGGATGACATACAGTATATGTAATAGGTAAACTATTTCTTTCTGAACCTGCCCTGATCATATCTAAGAAAGGAGTTGCTTTGCAGAACCCTCAACTTTTCATCCTGTGAAAAACGAGTATTGGTAACTTCCAGAGAGAAGTGATTGTAAAGTTTGTGCTCTAACCCTCACAATGATATACAATCCAGTTAAAATATTGACTTATTGTATTGTGCTAACCCTGACTACGTGGTGGTTACTTTAAGGTAAGGAGATGTTTGCTGATAGGGCGAAGAAAAATGCACCATAGATGAACTCAGCAATAACAGACATGAATTTGTCTGAATAGTAGTAGTAACATGAGATAATGTGAGGTTGCCACCAAATATATAATCACCATTTGAGTTGTGATAGCGTCAGCACCACTTTATATAAGCTCTGGGAGCTCATTTCTTTTTGTAATAGTCAGTGTCAGTAGCAACCTCAAAGCAAAGCCATATACTGTCCCACCCATGTTGTTTATTCTTCAATTTATTCTTCAGTTGCTATTTAAAAAATGATTGTTGTATTGTTATGACATTACTCACAAAAACAAATATAAATTCCCTTTAATGCAGAACTTCTCTGCAAAGTGAAGACGTTGTCACCAGTTATCCAGTTTTGCCCATATTTAAAAAAGCGCCAGGAAGCGTAACAAGTTGGAAAAACATCCCTTGTAATGATGTCACAAGTCACAAGAGCACTATTGTATAAGGTGGTTTATTTAGTGTTTTTGCAAAAATAAAAATAAAGTCACAGGCATGGGAAGAAGGCTAGAATTATACACAGATGCGCTGTCTACAATGTAACTGTGCACAGAAAAGAAATGTCCAGTACGGCTATACTTACAGACACCAGATCACCACAGGAGCAGCAGGGTATGCTGTCTTAGGTGTAGTCAGGACGCCTTGGACCCTGAAATGTGTGTTTACCAAACACTGCAACCAGTGTTGGCTTCTCCATCACAGAGTGTATTACGTAATAAAGGTCCAGTGGCTGTCACTTGATGGACAGACAGAGTTCTGATAGGATTATACTAAGAGCGCTGAGAGGCAGTAGAGGAAGGGGGATTGGAGGATGTGTTTTACAGTCCATATGACTGCCGACATGACACGCATCTGCTATTTACATTGATAGATGTTGTGAATATTGAATTTAATTGTAAAAATGTCCAGAAAATGCAGCCGGAATTTTTATTCAGTTAGAGTGTAGTAAGATTCTTTTAATGGGATCCATAAAAAGAGGGAAATCTACTGGTACATTTTATGTGACATTATCAGGATACTCTTAATCAACAACAGGAATTAATTATTTTGTTAATTATAAATTTGTGTTGTTTTGTTTTTATTTTTTAGCAGTATCATGAATACTTTTGAGTTTGAACTGTTTGTCAGCTAAACTAAGCAAGTTAAATATGTCACCTTGGGCTCTGGGGACTTGTGACCTACTTTGTTCTTTATTATTTGATCCTATTTAAACAAACGGATTATTAAAGTAACTGATTGTATAAAAGAATAGTTAGATAATTGTAAAATCAAAAAAAATAATTTGCCCTCTAATGATAATAACAAAAATGTGTGCAAAAAGCCAACAGTAAACCCCTGCTCTCATGTAGAACCCTTGTGTGCAGTTAGTCCCGTCTGCTTACTGACTTTTTTCAATTTAGTGTTTTCTTCTCTCCACTGCTCTCCCAGATGTTCCCTGTGACGTGTCATACTTCCCGCGTTCTTCATCTCCTCTGTCAGTGGTGGCAGCGCGTCAGATGCTCCCAGTGATGCCGAAAGACGCATACGCCCAGTACTGTCATCATTATCAGGCCTTGCACGCAGACAAACAGTAGTTATTATTAACTGCACTCTGCTAAGAGGATTGCTTCCTGCACTCTCAGCCTCCGCGCAGTTATTTAAAGGGAGCTTGCATTGCCGCCCACTGCCTGCAACAGCTTTAGAGAGAGAGAGAGAGGGAGGGAGAGATGTTAAGAGAGTGTGACGGGAGAGAAAGGGATGAGAGCCAAGGACAGTACACAGGAGGAGGGGTAAAGCAGTGCTAGTGTGTTTTCTCAGGGTCTCGTCAGTACAGCATTGTGTGCGTCACAGAGAGGTGACAGCAGGCGCTACCTGCTGGTCCCAGCTCAGCTGCTGCTGCTGCTGCCACTGGAGAGAAACCACAACTAGAGGGGGGGCACTCAACAGGAAGCTGCAGCCATGGCCAGCCAGCAGGACTCAGGCTTCTTTGAAATCAGCATCAAATCCTTGTTGAAATCGTGGAGCGGCAGTGAGTAGCAGTTTGTCTCTTGTTGTTGTTGTGTTTTTTGTACTCAGCTGACAGAGCTGACTGACTGAGGCTGCAGCTCTACTGGGAACCTGACTTTATAACCTCTTGTTGTGGTCCATGACGGAGATGTGCTTTTTTTGCTGGTTGCAGATTGAGCTAAGCGTGATTTTATTGTTCGACATGCCAGTGCTGCAAACTTAGAAGGAGGATACTTTTAGCAAAAGACCACCTCACTCCAAAAGGCTTTTAATTGTCTTATGGCAAAAGCTACTGATGTAACTCAAGTATCTCCAAGTAGAAGTAGCTCATTATACACAGGCACACAATACTGTGATAGAGTTAACATCATCTCAGATGAACTTGTGCGCTAAATGTTCTGCTGATGGTGATTCAGCATCTAATTTCTGCTGCTTCTCTTTGAATTCTAGACTTATTTTACTTTATGTCTGTGAGTCTCTGACAGAGTCTAAATAGCTCTTATTAAGTGCAAGGACACAGTAATAGGATTAGTGGAAGTTGAGCTTGCATAGTCTGCAGAGCTCACAGCACCACTGCCTTCCATTGGGCCCATGAGGATGGGATAGGATCTCCCTCTGCATCTATTTTATGTAAGATATGAGAGGTGGACTATAAAAATGGACTCCATTTGGAAGTAAAACAAACAGAAAATTGAAAAACAAGCAGTAGCACCATAGCCAATAAAGCGGTTGCAGTATAGATTCCCAATTGCAATTTAGTAACTAAAGCCATATCTGACATGCACCGATGCTTGCTTGCATCTCTGAGGCAGCGTGGTAGCGTGTTAATAGGCTATGTATTGAACCTTAATGTAAAGAGATACCATAGATTAACATGCTGTCCCCTGTCTCCTGGTGATGTTGCATAATCTTCAGAGTGGGTCACTTTGCTGATGAAGGCACAGGCAGCCATTGTTCAGCAGCGTCCCACGGCTATGCATTTAACATTTTCATTAAATATGTGATCTCCTAATCTCATCTCTCTGCCCCCATTTACACGAGCTGTTACATAATGAATCACAAGATGGCAATAGAAACAGTGTAGTTAATGAAAAACTAATCTAAAAACTGTTTCAAGACATATTGGCTTCTGATATTCAAAGATAGAAATGTTCAGACATTTGATCTGAGCTTTTGCAAGTTCAGTTCAGCTTTAAGCATTGTTATACTTTCTTATTGTTTACTTGTTGTTATACTTTCCTCACAGTATACCAATTTAGCTTTTCAGGGCATTTTCTTTCTTTCAGGCATGTCATTTTAGTTCTTTTTCATTTTCTGCAGTTTTGCAAGTTCATTTCAGCTTTCATCATTGTTATTCTTTCTGATTGTTTTCTTATTGTTGTGCTTTCTTGACAGTTTACCAATTTAGCTTCCAGCTGTTCAGGAACATATTTCAGCTGTGTTTTGCAAATTTCATTCAGCAGTTAGCAATCACACGCACTTTCCGCAGGAAATGAAATTTTCTAGTTTACCTCTTTTTGAATATATTTTTGAATATACTAGAATTGATCAGGTTTGTGTGCATGCATGTGCATTGAAACACCGGTATGTGTTTCCCTGCTGTCTATTACACTGTTTGCACTGTGACCACAAGGTAAACAAAGTCAAGGCCCTTTAGACACTGGCCTCTCACAAGTCAGTGTGTCCAGATCGAATAAAACAGTGACAACCAGCAGCACAGAACTGGCATTGTGCATCAGAGGCGTCAAGTCTGGTGTTGAAACTGCCTGAAGGCCGGTCCACTATCAACCAATCAGAGCATGAGATGAGCTTCAGAGAGCCGAGCACAGCAGGGCTCTCCTGATGAGTAGTCAGATGTGTTGATGTTCAGCTCAGTTCCCATTTATTTTCTGTTTTTTGTTTAGTTTAGTGAATTTCTGTCACATTTGAGCAAGGTTTAATAATAAATCTTCTTCCAGGCTTTTAGCTTAGTGCAATTGAGAGTGCAGTGCAATACATTGAAAAACATTTTTTCAACAGTGAATAAAATTGCAGGAGTTATACATAGTCGAATCCCTTCCGTTTAGCTGGAAGAGACAGATGCGGGCATTTTAACAGAGACTTATATAAATGGCCTGAAATGCTCAAAGCTCACAGCAGGCAGCAGTTTCCAGCACGATGTCTGCTTGCTAAAACAGGGCTGATGGTCAATAGTTTGAGACTGACATTTTAATCTGCTTTTCACAGAGGTCTGTAATCACTCTCTCGCTCTCTCCAATTTTTTTGAGACACTCAAACTGTGAACTTGTCATAATATATTAGCATTAGGATGTTGTTGCTCCATTGGATCCAGCTGTTGCCTCTTTTGATAAATATTGCAGAAAAAAATAGTTTAGCTTCAACTCCCACCAGCATTCTAGGATATTTGAGCCAATCATTTTTTTTAGGTATACATGGATTGTTTTAACAAATTAAGTCATAGATTAAATATATAAGCTCTAGTGACTTATTGGGTTTCATTTTAATATGGAAATACATGTATAGTCAGTGTGGCATGTCTGATTGTTAACTGGGAGTCTGGATATTTCCTTTGACCTAAAACTTTATGATCTAAACCAGCCGACAGAATTTTCCCAATTGTTACGTTATGTGACGCAAACTTATTATTACTTATTATTAATTTTCGTGGAGCCTCTACAAAAAGAACAGTGTACCTTTATTTACAGTCTGAAAGGATAATATATAAAATACTGTACTACAGTGGATTAGGAGAGGATTAAATAGTAATGTTTTGCAATGTCAAAGCTTGTATTGCCCACTACTCTCTCACAGAAATGCAGAGTCAATGTTTCTCACAGCAGCTGGACATAGTGCTCCCAATAGTCTGTGTTGACATTGGAATTTCTGGTCCAGTTAACGAGGTCAGTGCAATCTAAATATCCACCCACTCTGTTCACAAACGACTGATGAGGTGGTTGTTTACTCAATGGGACAGTCTCTGTGGATGTATATAGGGAACTGCAATTTTGTACGTGCATGTGTTTGTGTTTGTGTGTGTAAGAGAGACACTTGTTAGCCTGTTTGCATTGTCCCCTTGGGAGCACCACCATGCTCAGGGTGTTTCCAGCATGGCGATGATGTAATGCACGCACACTGTGCCCGAGCTCCTTGTTTGCAGAGTCACATGTCGTGCCTGAGTCTTCGTACAGCGCCCTGAGCAGCAAAAAGGGTTTGATATGCACACTGCTTGCTTTCTTCACCGCCCATCTCCATTTTAAGTCACTGACATGGGAAAATTTGAAATGATGTTGATTTGATTTTATCATTCAACATGTTATGCCCTGTGAAATGTTCATTATCTTGTGTTTGCATCCAAATTCTCTGTTGCTGGGAAGTTGCTTAAAAATCTGATATTTTTCTAGTAGGCCTTACTGACTATTGTTTATTGTCTATATTGACTATTGTATAAGATTAAATACTTCTTCAAGTATTTAAAAACTTAAAAGTGTGCTGAAGAAGTGCCTGATCAAGGATGGTGTTTACACTCTGGTGGTCTGTGCCTCGTGCTTTAGGATCACAGAGGTGGAGGAAAGGGGAGGGCTGCTCTGTCAGTATAGTGTGTACCCCGGGATAAATATAGTCACACAACTATGCCACCATAGCATGTTGGACCTCATCACTGTGCTGTGCCTCAGCTAAAAATTCCTGCCTGACCTTCACTCTTGGAAGGCACTGGTTGGTCACAAGGCTAGAGGAAGCCATAGCAAAAGCAATCAGAGAGTGAGAGAGAGATCTAGAGATTGTGTGGTCTCCCGTACCAAACACAACTCCCACTTTTTAAAACACACCCGCCGTTGGCTCTGTGCACCATGGAAACTATGCCCAGCAGGACAGAGCCAGCAGACACACAAGACATGGACGTTGGTGGATTTTACTAGCAAGCATTTGTCTTGATTGAGGACAACCCTGGATACCATAACCTCCTTCCCCACAATGGACGGGACGGCTGTGTGCTGGAGTAAGGCCAGCGTCATCAGCTTCATCAAGGGCCTGGGTAGGTGCTGAGTTGGCACGAGTGAGGGAAGCATGTTCTGAAAGCTGCACAAGATCGTCACACATGCTGGGCATTCCATGAAAGATATCCAAATGCTTCATGTCCTGAACAGATCTGGAGAAGGAGACCTGTTTACTACACAACGTGTCTCCAGCATCTCTAAAAAAAATGTTGTTTAAAAATTTGCTCAGATATTTGCTTTGCTTTCTTTTTGTGCTCTGCACAGCATGTGCTGTAAAATCTTAATTCCCCCCTTTAACTTAAAGCAGTTTAGGCAATCAGAGCTGTTTTGATCCTCTCAACCTTTGATCTGCAAGAAAATTGATGTTTCTCTGTTAATCTGGGTTTGGTAGGCTACAGAAGTCATCAAATTAAATTACCAGTTATTGACTTCTCTGTTTATTACATGGTGTAGTTTTTTGTCTTGTGACAACTTGACTACTTGAAGATGAATTACTTACATTTCAAGGCTCATGCATGTATTGTGCTTAAAAGATTGACAGGCTACCATATATACTTGTTAATTCTACACTGATTAACGGAACAGACCAAAAGCTAAAGATGTTTTAAAATATTTTTTTTAAATGAATACCCTCCATTAAGACATGCTTTGGATTTCTACATTACAAGTGTTACAACCTCCAGAGTGGCTATCTCAGCCTAGCTCATAGTTAAGTTAGCCAGTCAACATTTGACATTAAACAAATATTTAGCAAGGCTGAAGTGTTTTTATATTTTGTGATTTGTTTTGTAAACTATAATTTAACCCATTTTAACAAGGATTGTAAACTTTAAATACTGCAAATTTTGATTTGAAATTTTAAAAGCAAAGAAACCAAAACAAGTGCTGACCACAAATATTGGTAGTTTGATATGTGACCTTGACAGATGTAATGTGTTGATGACGCCGTGCAGGCTGTACTTTGTTGCTCCTGATTTATTTATTACATGCACATTGCACACACACTGTGTCACACTCAGAATGTAGTAGCTGAAGAAAATGTGTTTTTCATTTTGAGGCAGTAAGTCTTTTCTGTCCGTCCCAGCACCTCTCTGAATATTTTACACATCACATTTAAAGCAGTTTGTGAGGTGGATGTGCAGTTAAGAATTATAGCGTTTCAGGCTAAACAAAAATCTCACAGTTCTAATGAGATGTTTGTATGCAGTTATTTACTATATTTAGCACGTTTGTGTCTGGAGGCAGCAGAGTGTAACACTGAGGTAAATTTTAACTTGTGTTAGTTTGTAGGATTTTATGGCCTAAGCCAAGCCATCACTAATTAAACGTGAGCCACATCACAACACTAGCTGAAGGATGGTCACATGTACAAGATTTTTGCTTCCCTCAAAGGGCAATGACATCTTTGGTATGAAATGAAAACACCAGCTGCTGGCCATGGTGTTTTAATTTCCATATGTGCTGTGTTCATTGTAGCAGTTAGGAAAGAAAGAGCAGACCAGGGGCAAGCCGGTGCCCTTTGGACAGTCTCCCTCAGGAATGTTCAACATGTTGGGAACTTTATGTCCATGTTTGGAAACTTCTCAGTATTACTCTATTCGGTGATCTCTCTTTGTAAACAGATCTGTGGCTGATCCTGTCCCACTCATTTGTGCTTGAATTGGCAATGTTCGACCTAACAAAATTGTTTCCCATCTTTTGCTGTTTGTGTCGTCCCCGCAGCCTCACCCGTAGGGAACGGATACAGTAAACCACCCGTCCCTCCAGTCTGCTGTCCTCAGGGAGAGAAGGGTCCCCCAGCCATGATGCCCATCAGCATTGACCCGGAGAGCAAACCGGGCGAGTACGTCCTCAAGAGCCTGTTTGCAAACTTCACCACCGTGTCAGAGCGCAAGATCCGCATCATCATGGCTGAACCGCTGGTGAGTCTGCAGAGCCCGTCTGCAGAACCCTTTAGCCTGTCAGAGAGTGACGGGCTAAAGGGTTACTGTTTGTGTCCAGTGGTGATTAGTTGTTGTTGCTCTTTCTCTTTTTAAAGATGTGTGGAGATTGTTTAGTATGTTTTGCTTCAGAAGTTGAGACAAAATTAAAAAAAATAGGCTGTTTCTATTTTCAGGGGGAGATCATGGCATCGGTGCTCTCCTAACCTTTTTTTTCTCTGTAAACCCTAAATACAAACCCATATCTACTTGCAACCTCTCATCAAAGGTTGCATGTCAGTGAGTTGTATGTAGTTTAATCAAAGTTTGAGTAAAGTTCTTTGTTGATTTGAATACTTCTTGAGGCTGGTAAAACTGTATGAAAAAAAAGCAAAGATTAGAGAATAGCCCCAAAATAAACTTTTTTTTTTTCTTGTTTGCTGCCCTATTAATCATCTCGTGACCCCTTATGGGTGTCTTGACCCCCAGGTTGTGAACCACTATAACTAGGTCAGACGAGGAGTCTGGTAGACAGGTCCACAATAGCTTGTTTGACAGTAATGAATTACAAACAGTGGTGAGGGCGGAGAAATAATGTTTTAAGTGACATTAACACATCTGTTACATTACACTACATACAGAAATACAAAACCGCAATAATGAGCCTTTAAATACTGTTGAGGAAAATGCTAACAACGTGCAGTAATGATTTGAATGTGGAAAAACCAGCAAGGAGACTGAACATTTTGTTTATTTATTTTAGCACAATATAACATCACACAAGTCTTGCTGTTCTAAACACTGTAATAAATAACTTACAACTTCATAAAAATAAATACTTGTGGATGATGGATGAGGAATTAACTTGCTACAAACTCACTTCTCTCCCCTTTTCTACCTGAAACTGTCCTATCTTCATCGTCACTGGAGTGACGTCCTGCGCCGCTGTAAATCACCTCAGTACTGTAGTCCCTGTTGTCAAACTGGACTCCGTTGGTGTTTGGCCATGTTCACTGGGAAACTAGTTCCAATGACCACTAACTGACCAATGAAAATTAGGCTGACTAACACTTTTCTCATCAACAGTTTAGTCTGGGTTTTCAGGTAACTGTCAAATGCCTGATATTTTGATTAGGAAAGTACTTCAGACAAGTCAGAGTTTTAGGTTGTAAGTAGTATTTCTTTTCACTTCATTGTGTTTTGCTCTTGTCTTTATATTATGACTAAAAACAGTGATTAATGACCCTTTCTAAGAAATTAGATGGTGATGGTGGTGAACGAGTTTTTTTTTCCCAAAGTTTGGAGCCCACTGGTAGGGCCTACAGCTATCATAAATAATTCTGACAGACAGTCAGGCAGACAGACAGGGAAGAGGCCACTGTGTTAATGTGAGCACTCACCACCTGCTCCCAGATCCACGTTAGTGCTAGTCAGCTAAAAATGACCAACTGATTCATATGAAAAGCCTCAGAGCTCCCAACTAATATACATTAGGCAGTAATCACTATATCTGTAGCTGTATGTCCTAAGACACTGTAGAATTGTTGACTACAAATAGTTACCCTTTGTCCCCCTCAGCCAAGTGAAAATCTAGGTGCAACATGAAAAGGATACTTCCAAGACCCACCAACAACACCCACCAGCAACAATGATTATAGCTGTATTTTTCCCTCACAAGTTATTAAAATAATATTTGGCTTCAGTGTAGGCAAAGAACAAATTAATCAACCTAAATGCACCCTACTCAAAACAAACATGAAACCAAAAGTCACATTTATTTCCCATGTTACTAAAAACAGGAGAAAAAGGATTAAACAAGGCTGCCACCCACCCCTTCAGATCTCAGGGCAGCTGTAGATACTTGCATACTATTTACAATAATTTTATGTAGGACGTAAATGTCTGTTAGACTGTCAGTTTACATGTAGCTGCTATGAACAGTCTCCAGTTTTAGGGAGTGTGATTTATAGGAAGCTGTTTGTCATCCAAGGTCTACAGGGAGGTGTTAATTACCACAGGGAAAGTCGTTTCAGTGTAACTCCCTCTAGAGACTGCAGGGAGGATGTCTCTCTTTGTTTTTCCTCTCAGTGGAGAAGTAGCTGAGTAGTTTGTTTTAGCCTAGCATACAGCTGTCCCTTCTGCTAATTCTCAGCATTAAGGCGAATTTCCATCATGTTCAGTGATCTGTAGCTCATTCTTTATTTATCCCACAATGGGGACAAAGTTACAGCCACATGGGATAGAACAAAAAACAGGTGAATTAAGAACAGAAACATAATATCTAAGTTGCAGAAAATGGATTTAGTAAAAAAAGATACTATAAATCTGCGAGGTGATTGAATACAAACCGTGTTGCTGTATCAGCCTGCAACAAGGGGCAGAAAAATCCTTTAAAGCTCCACGGTGCAAGAGGCATCAGCTTTTCTGTCATTCTAGCACAGGCGGGCTCCTCAAGTGCAAGCATTTGTCCAAAAACTAAAAGGTTCATCAGAACATCGGGCTTAGTTGCCGTTCCATTTGAAAGAGAGAGAGAGCAACATTGCGATTATCAACCCACGCAATGTCAATGTCTGTTGGCTTTTTTTGGATTAATCATCAAGTAAGTGACATGCTGTCATTTGCACTCTGGCTGACAGCTGAGGGACAAATCTGAAAGAGTAGTGAAAAGGTAAAGGACAGCAGATGCTTTTATTTGTGCAAAAACAGATTAGGAGGTAATTGTGGGCTAAGTGTAGATGTAAACATGCGTCAGGTCAATGTTGTCTAATGGTGCTTTGTTCATCTTAATTTTAGATAGCAGTTTATGAAGCTGGAATGTGTTTCTCTGAAGTTATGTAGCCAAACTATTTCAACACTATACAATTTATGCGCAATGTTTTTATTTGTTGTCAGATACTGTGTGACTATAAGGACTGTAGCACAGACCTTAATAAGTGACAGAATGTAATCACTAGTATAGTTTGAAAACATTTTAAAATAAAGAGGCTTCAGTTATTGTTATTTCTATGATGTACTTTATAGTACACTGACCAGTATTTAGTGATTATACTGAAGATTTACTGTAAATGACTGATCATTCCAAGCATGTCATTAAACTAATATCTTAAGGCACATCTTAAGGCACGTTAAAAAAAACCCGAATTAAAATATTTAAATGTTTAAGGAAGATGACTAGTCAATGTGTTGTCATCCTGGTTTCCACGTCTTTTAAAGATGTTTCGTTTTTAACATAATTCTAAAACTCTCAGGAATGCAGCATGTATCAGGCAGTGCAGAATCTTCTTAAAATCTAAACTCATCCAGCCTTCATTTACTAACAAATACAATGTGCTACTTTAAAATTATATACAAAAGTCAAGAAACCATCTACAGCACTGTCCTTACAGCAGGAGAAGACTGTCTTCAACCCAAATCCCTCATTAAGGCCTTTATTTCAGATGATGGAAGACTATAATAATGGGTGCTGTCATGAATGTCCCATCTCTAATATCTGACCCTGACTGCTCAGGGCTGGCGTCAGACTGATTGATGGCTCTCTCATTAGTTGGGCTGTAATGAGTCCCTGTTCAAAAATACTCCACACGCTCCTACGACAGGGCGGATAGAGTTATGAGCTTCAGACAAAACTTTATAGAACTTTATTTGCTGTTTGAATTTTTCTTACAAATAAGAAACCCTACTAAAGTCATAAAATGAATCTTTTTTGTGTGTTTGTTCAGGAAAAGCCATTAACAAAGTCACTGCAGAGGGGGGAAGATCCTCAGTTTGACCAAGTAAGTGTGTGAAACGCTGGCAACAGCGGCTGTTAGCACAAAAAGTGGTACAATTATATAATGTAACTTAAGTAATGTATTGAGCTGATGAACAGTGTCACTGTTTACTAAACTTACTGAACTGATTTCACCCTTAGATAAAAGGATGATATGGCATTTTGTAGTTGTATTTTAATCCTTACCTGTTTTACAATACAACCAGGCGATTCTTTAAAAGACCAACATTTCACTGTTTTGCCTCTCCCTATGAGCACTGAGGCCAGTTAGTCTTAAATACTGCTCTAGTGTGATGCACTGTAATGTGAAAAAGCTAATTGGTGAAAACCCTGCTCACATCCCAAAAGGTCTTTCAGATTTAGTCAAGGGCAGGAGTGTTTACCTTGAGAGCTGGCACTGGCTCTGTGCTAGGTGTGTCCAGCAGGTCTGTGGCTCTGCAGAGAAGGCCCTTTCACAACCACAGGGGTGTATTTGTGCTGCTGCATGAGGCCATTCAGCAGCTACACAGAGCCAGGATTCTTCTCCAGCCTCGTGCTGAATGAAGGGCTCGCTGTGTTTCCCGGCCCGACCAGACTCTCCTCCCTTCCTGTGTGCTCAGTCCATCCCACCCGTTCCTTCCTTTTCCTCATCCCTCCCCCAAGACTTAGGAGGCTGCCCCATGGGTACCTTGTCCCTCTACATAGTCCAAATGAGGACCAGCTCACCCTTCAGTCTTATTTCTCCCCAGCTGAAAGGCTTCCTCATTTCGCCTGCCTCCTTTTATTGTCCAAATGTAGGAAATATGACAAAATATGAATGAATCCTCTTGTGTTTTTTCAGTTAAATTGCTGAACAAATAAACAAAGGAAATACTGATTGCTATCTTTTACTTTGGTATGTTAACTGCATCCATTTGCACAATATATGCCTTGTTCTTCCAGTTGATAAGCACCATGAGTTCTTTGGCTGAGTACTGTCTCCCCTCCATCCTCCGCACTTTGTTTGACTGGTACAAAAGACAAAATGGAATAGACGAGGAGCTGCACGAATACCGGCCCAGAGCCAACACCAAGTCCAAAAAGTGAGAATCATTAAATTGATTTCCGCATGCAACAATGTGTCACCTCCCGTTTATAATGTAAAAAAACAAAACAAGGATTAATCTCACATGTACTGTATGATTACTGTATGAAACCTGTTGCTCTTGTTTTTCTCGCTGACAGTGATGAGCAGCAGAGAGATTATCTACTTGAAAGGAGGGATTTGGCCATTGACTTCATCTTCTCTCTTGTTCTCATAGAAGTTTTGAAACAGGTGACTTGTACACAAAAGCTAAATTTATCTTATTATTTTATGATATAAAACTGACTGAGCTGCTAAAACTAATATATGGTAAATTATCGTGACTGGCAGTGTATGAATATGTTGTTTTCGAACATTCATTCTCATGTTGTTGTGTCTCCTTATTCTTAACTAGATGCCGCTCCACCCGGTCCTTGACAGTTTGGTTAACGAAATCATTAACTTAGCCTTTAAGCACTTTAGATACAAAGAGGGGTAAGCTGTTGTCTTTTTTGCAGCACAGTTCCTTATTTCTTTCACAATTTTAAGTTTCTCTAAGGTTCGTTTTTCTATGTCCCACAGGTATCATGGCCCTAACACTTGCAACATGCACACTGTAGCTGACCTCTATGCTGAAATCATAGGGGTATTAGCCCAGTCCAAGTAAGTAGCAAAGACAGCACTAGACAGCACTGGTTATATAATTTAGTAATATTGTTTTTCTCTTTCCCATCTGTCTCCATTGGCTATTAAATCTTCATTCTCTGCTCTGTTTGGCATTGGTGTTATGCCACATCGTAATGTTACCATTCCTAATACCTTTCTGCAAAACATCCTCCGGTTCAAGAGAGTGGAACATAATGTAATGTCGACACACTTTTGGACAGGTCCCCTTCACACCAAACTAGGACTGGAAATTGATGTCTGTTTATTTGAAGTTTTGAAATCACTGCAGCAGCGAACAAACCCTTTAAATAGAGATATGGTTGGTAAGCACACTGCATACCTCCTCTCAAAAGTGCAGTCTGCTTAATTTCCTGCCAGAGATACTTCCCTGAGAGGCTTTTATAGCGATTATTCTTTCTCTGTGGTCAGGAAGGATCAAAAGAGGTCATGAATGTTAACTGAATGAACTAAATGTAAAGTGAAATTATTCAGATACCGTTATAGTTGCATTTGGAGTAGCTTGCTGTTTATTCAGAGAGATTGATTCTGTTTTAATACATTTAAATGTGGTTTCTCAATCACTGTTTGTGTCTGTAGAAATGATAAACAGCTGTATTCACTTTCTTATGTGTACTCTACTAGTCACTAGTGAAGAGATTAAGAGATGCTCATGTGAGCTCCCATGATGTATTATCTTCTAAATTTAGACCAGCTGAAAAATCCCATCTGGTTAAATTTGGGCAAGAGATCAGGTGCTAGATGAGGAGTTCATCTTGGGGCACAGACTCACAGTCTGCATTTTGAGGGTAAGACGGGGGATGATATTTTTGGGAGACGTGCTGCCTGAATATTATCACTATATTCTTTCAGCGTCACGACTCCTAGTACGGGTTCTTTTTTGTGGAAGTGCTGATTTGGGATTTGTCTGACTGCGCTATGCAGGCATGTCTTTATATAGAATCTCATTTAGTGTTTTTTCTCTCAGGTTTCCTGCTGTGAAGAAGAAGTTTATGACTGAGCTAAAGGAGCTGCGACAGAAAGAGCAGAGTCCATATGTAGTCCAGAGTACTATTAGCCTCATCATGGGGGTCAAGTTCTTCCGAATTAAGATGTATCCTGTCGAGGATTTTGAAGCCTCTTTTCAGTTCATGCAGGTACAATAAACTTCAATAACAGAATAATATTTCAGTTCTTTGAATGGTCCCAAAATATTATCATAAACCTGCCTTGCTACAGTATGAACTGGATATATGTTATTTGCTCTAGGTTCACATTCTCTTTTCTTTACTAATTTCTTGGCTGTCTAATGAGTTTTGTATTAAAACTTGACCCAAGTAAGGGCTTATAGCACCTTTGTGTAGAAATTGTAGAAAAAAATTCTCAGGAATGTTAAGATTTTCTGCACTTTGACCTTGACTGTGCGTCCTATTAGCTTTGGCATGTGGATTACATTCAGTTTTGACATACAGTATCAAGTCTGTTTGTCTCTTGGGTAAATCTTCTCTTAACACTCTCTACATGTTTAGATTTAAAGTGGTGTAACATTTTATTGCATGTTGAACCATTTACTTCTCTCTTTACTGCAGGAGTGTGCCCAATATTTCCTGGAAGTCAAAGACAAGGATATTAAGCACGCCTTGGCTGGTCTCTTTGTTGAAATTTTGGTTCCTGTTGCAGCAGTAAGTTATTCCTCCAGTATGTCCAATATTTAATTTGAATAAGAAAAGAACCCTGCTCAGGAGAGGATTGTAACTGTGTGTGATGTTGTCCTAGGCTGTGAAGAATGAGGTGAACGTACCCTGCCTGAGGAACTTTGTAGACAGCTTGTATGACACAACGCTGGACTTGTCCTCCAGAAAGAAACATTCGCTGGTTAGTACCCAAGAAAACAAACTGACATTGATTATTGGCCCTGTTTGTTTTTGCACACCTTCGTTGTCACTCCCTCTGCTGCATGCTTAGATTGCAGGATGCCGGTAGTCTCCTCAGTGAATCCTCAAGCATTTTAAGGTCACTCTTGTGTAATGTTCTGTTACAACGTCATTGTCCACACTAGAAATAATTTATGAGGGAAGACAGGCTGCCATTACAGAGCATAAAAACCCTCTAGTGTCTTCAAAAAAGCATTTCACCTCAGCAGTTCACAGTGAAATGGGAAGACAAAAACCCTTATGGAACAGCAGTTTGCTCTTACCGCATCCATATTCCCCTGAGGCAGTGATTATGGCTGAAAGCCACATTTTATAAGCAATGCGACGTCAGCAAAAAGCATAACAAAAGGAGGAAACCTCATTATCTCATCAAAAGGACACTGGTTTACATCTTAAAATGCACTTATGCAGATATCATTAAGGGATAACTCATAGGACAACCTCAAATATTAACTGTGGAAACTGTTCAACCTTTTTTTAAGTCATTTCGAAGCTACTGTATGTTATCAATGCCGTGTATGATAAGAGGTCTAAATACTAACTGTTCTCTACACAGGCGTTTTACCCATTGGTGACATGCCTGCTGTGTGTCAGCCAGAAACAGTTCTTCCTCAACAGATGGCATGTCTTCCTTAACAACTGCCTTTCAAATCTGAAGGTAAAGTAGCCTGGAAACCAGCAGCCTTTTATTCGGACTGCAGTGGTCTTTGTTTGGGAGGATTATCTGGATACAAAAAGGTTTTGTAAATTCTTGATGGCCAAAATATTTTTCACCACTTGTCAAACAGAAACGTGTTAATCAGTTTTTTGTATGCATGGTATGACAGTGCACTGAAATCTTCAGGCAGTAATTATTCTATTAACTATTCTCATCTGTATTTAATATATTATGTAAGCATACTGTGATTACAGTTATCAACTCTATAATTTTGTTATATCAGAACCTCCAATTAACTGTCACTTTTAGGCTTCGACTTGTTGCAAAGTTGTTCACTCATTGACATTCTTTTATAATTATAATGTTATTACAGAGCAGAGACCCTAAAATGGCTCGTGTTGCATTGGAGTCCCTGTATCGACTGTTGTGGGTCTACATGATCAGGATCAAGTGTGAGAGCAACACTGCAACACAGGGGTAAATTTTTTGTCACTCTTTGCATAATGTGGTGAGGTAGCTGTATGGATTGCAGTTTCAATTGTTTTCCTCAGATGTTAATTTCTATTCGGCATGGATGAGACATGGGTCAGGCCTTTACTATCAAAGGCAACACACAATGGTAATGGACTCACCGGGCACAAGTCAAGATGGTTCACAAAATAAACAGTTTATTGAACCATGTCCAAAAAGTGACAGGCAGCAGTAACAAAATCACATTGCAGGAATCAAAAATGGAGAGTTAAGGTCAAAACACTTGAGAGGACACAGAAAAAATCACTAGGACGCTGACACAAGGGATGAAGTCGATCTGGCACAGATACAAAGGGAAGCGGGTATTGATACACTAGGGCAGGGGTAATTTAATTAAAATTCAAAGAGGTCCGGTTAGAGAAAATTTCCCGAAGCAAAGGTCCGGAACATCATAATGACTAACTGACTAAATTGCGTTGTCATTCAGTGCCATAACATGTAGTTGTATCAATATATGCTTTTAGTCAGCAACTGACTGTCAAATTAAATAATATTTTAATAATGTTTACTGTCAGTTTTCACATCAAACTGGAGGGATAATAAATAATAACTAATCTAATAATAAATTTTTAATTTAAGTCAACTAAAATAAAGTGCTTAATTTCAGAAAAAAAAGGAAATAAAAAGTGTAGCTTTAAGTGATTGAAGTGTAACCAATTTTACACTTCAATCACATCTTAACAAATGAACAGCTTTAATGCATCCTCTTCTCTTTCATTCCCTTTTCTATACCACTTCCCTACTTTCTCTTGTAAAGTGAGTAATGTGAGCTCTGGCTAGGATTGAAGATATATGATAGATTCTGGTTTTGAACTGCCCGTGGGAGCAATGTACATATAAGAATCTGTACATTCTTGATTCAAAGCCATGTGAAATCTCTTTTCTCTTTCGTCTACTCTGTCCGTGTGTGTTTCCAGAACATGTCTGGTGTATCTCACTCGCAGACTCGAATTGCAATGCTTGCAATCGGAATGCACAGATTTGATTGGCTGAGCAGCATCACATGAGTCAATTGAACACATGCATTTGGTCTGTGTGTTTCCTGGGCCGTTAAACCAGTACAGTAAATGCTAGAAAAGCTGTGTGGGTTAAAATAGAAATGTTCCGTCACGAGGTAGTAATTCTCAATAAGAAATCGGCTGTAGGTCGATTGTCTGGACAGGACGGTTGCTGGGTCCGGATCCGGACCGCGGTCCCCCAATTAGTGATGTCTGCACTATGGACTGGGAGACAATGAGGCACAGGTGGAGCACATTAGGGCGGGGACAGGTAATCACATAGGGCAGGAAGGCAGACAAAGAACTGAAAATAGACAAGATAATAGTTCCAGGAAGTGGTTGCACACATTAAACTGGAGCAATAATCTAATTGCAGGAGCTGGGCATGACATACACCAGGTTTATTATCAGCTTACAGACTTTATTATAAGCCCACGTCAGAAATCCCTATTGGGCTTGGCCCAATATGAACATACCTTAAATAAATCTTCTTTCAAGTAATGGATGTGTGTACAAAACAATTAAATACAGGTATGGTAATTCACTCCACTTAACAACTGCTTAAATGCTTGTCAAAGGTATCCACATAATGCGTTCTCTCCTCTGTGTCCACAGTCGTCTCAACACTATTGTGACAACACTTTTCCCCAAAGGCTCCCGCAGTGTGGTACCAAGAGACATGCCTCTCAATATCTTTGTCAAAATCATCCAGTTTATTGCACAGGTAAACACAATTATATGTCATACTGCCACACAAATGATATGTCATGTAACTCCAAATAAAACCAATATATGGTATCTCTCTAAACCTTTAGATGACATCATATCAAACATGTTTACATCTTATTTCATTACAGGAACGACTTGATTTTGCCATGAGAGAGATTATCTTTGACCTTCTTTGTGTTGGGAAGCCCACAAAAGCCTTTAGTCTTAATCCAGAGGTAAGCATTTAACATTTATGTATATGATGTGTTTATTCTTTTTCACCAAGTCTCCTATGCTCCTTATATGGATGCATATTTCAAAAAGAAAATTACTTACAGATGTGTGTGTTATAAGGTAAATGTTAAATCCTAAACAGTTGTTGTGATTACAACATAATTTCACAGCATTTAACTGAATTGTATTGCAGCAAAGCTATTGAAAATATACATATAATAACCTAATGTTGCTAGGTAAGTTTCTGTAACTGTAGTAACTGCTGGTACAATTGATTTTTTTCTGCAGAAGTGGTGTTTCAATGTGTCCAGCAAGACTAGTAATAAAGTATTGGAAATTGATAACAGACAGCTAAATCTTTTCTGTGCAGAGAATGAATATTGGTCTGAGAGCATTCCTGGTCATAGCCGATAAACTGCAGCAAAAGGACGGTGAGCCTCCTATGCCTAACACTGGTTGCACTTTACCCTCTGGGCATACACTCCGAGTGAAGAAGACATACCTGAGCAAAACTTTGACAGATGAGGAGGCCAAAGTCATTGGTGAGTGAGATAGACATTGAAAAAGTCATGCTTTTGCATACTTACATAGCTGTTACAGCTTTTGCATCACATTTGGAATGAGATGGCCATTTGCAGATGAGTAACAGTGATGTCAACAGTTCTTCCTTTGTCATCATCTCCAGGGATGTCACAGTATTATTTTCATGTAAGGAAGGCTATTGACAACATCCTCAGACACCTAGACAAGGAGGTGGGACGCTGCATGATGATGACCAATGCACAGATGTTGAACAAGGAGCCTGAGGACATGATCACGTAAGTGTACACATCGTCATCGTGCCAAAACATTTCAAGAGTGACTCAGCAGAGAATTGTTAAAAGTGGTTTCAGCCCCATCATTAATTCATCCTTAACTTAATTAACTCCACATGACAATCTTGTTATTTATCACAAAGCTTGATCACACTCATCACAGTTGAACACATGGAAAGATCATTTTTGGTGTTTAACTCAAAATCTTTTCACTCAAAAAACCTTTTTAGGGGTGAAAGGAAGCCCAAGATTGACTTGTTCAGGACCTGTGTCGCTGCCATTCCTCGTATCCTGCCTGACGGCATGTCCAAGCCAGAGCTCATAGACCTGCTCTCTCGGTGAGTCGGTTTGGCAGTGCCTCTTTCTAAGGCAAACAAAGCACTGGCAGAAACACAGTCTGACAAGATAATTAACTGGAGATCTAATCAAGTGTTATGAATGTTTGTTTGAGGAAACAAACTTGCACCGTGCAAGGTAGAAACAAGACTTTCCTGCTCCCCCAGTTTGTTGTCTCTAACCTCAGTTTCTAAGTTTGTTGTTTTATTGTTTGCAGCCAACTATAATGTTATTTTATTAAGCTACATTTTGCACATATAATGGCAGAGATGTTCTTGCTACATTGTCAGAAGTGAACTTTTATTGAAAAAGAATGTAAGACATGAAGATTAAATTTTCATTACTGTTTTTCTCACTCTGAAGTCTCAGAATTATGGACTATATTAAATCGCTGTCGAAATAGCATTTGTCAAAACCCTTGTCTGATAGAAAATGCACTTGCAATCTTAACAGGGTATCTCTAGGAGGAGTTTTTTGCAGCTCTTACACTTAATTATTATGTCAGATGTGACGTAACTGAAAGCTCAACTTAACAGATTTTATACAGGAGTTGATTTTAAGATGGATACATTAGTCCCTCTGTGGATCTTGTTTCTGTATGTCAGATTGTACCACAGATGAGATAGATACATTTTTGAACATTTGCCAGGTAATCTTTTGGCTAAACTGATCTGAAATGAAACCCAGATACATTATTTAATTGTATTTGTATGTAGATACCTGTTTCATTTGTCATTTGTTTTGTCTTGTGTGTCAGATTGACGATCCACATGGATGACGAGCTGCGACTCATAGCCCAGAATTCCTTGCAAAGTCTGCTGGTGGATTTCTCTGATTGGCGTGACGATGTCCTGTTTGGATTCACTAACTTCTTGTTACGTGAGGTCCAAGACACTCACCAGGGACTGTTAGATACATCCCTCAAATTACTGCTCCAACTGCTCACACAGTGGAAACTTAACCAGGCCGCCTCAGGGAAGGGCTATGACATCGCTAAAATACACACGGCCGAGGTACACACCTTTGTGTTTATTAGGACTTATTTTTGTGCCTTTAACTATCGGGAAAGAGCATTTGCAGTTGGACAAATGCCTGTTAAAGAAATAGAAATCTAAGGTTCAATTTTAATCATGCAACCTCTAAATAAGCTTTTATTTTATTGTGATGTTTGTGTCACAGCTGCTGCAGACCAGCTCAAGTCTCAAAATACCTGCAGAGCGCGGCCCTCACTCCACTGTGCTGCATGCCGTGGAAGGACTTGTGCTCGTACTGCTTTGCTCCTGTCAGCTGAGCACCCGCAGACTCGCCATCGCCATACTCAAAGAGATACGAAGTCTTTTTATGACCATCGGACAGTCCGAGGTAAAGTTAGTAAGTTAAAGTAAGGTGACAGAATACAGGAACTTTTGATGACTGAGTCTAAAGACTGCGATTTTCTGCTTTTTAAACTGCAGGATGATGATAAACCAATGATAGAGATTATGGACCAGCTCAGCCCTGGAATCCTGGAAAGTTTTGTCAACGTCGCAGTCTCTGACACAGTAAGTTGTTGTTTAAGTTGTAAGTTGTGGCTCAGCTCCAAACTGAACCTGGGATCTCAGTCAATATTTGTCTGCAGTTTATTTGCATTTTTTACTTGTAGTGCATTTTTTTGCGGACTTTCATTTCCCTGTATTTTGTTTATGTGATATCAGCTCATTAGCCACTTTGATGAAAGATATGGTGTCATTTGAAACAACAAATGCTTGTTACGTTGACTGTAAGGCAGAGGCTCATTTATCAAACATGTGAAAACTGAATGAACAGCTGGAACTGAGCAGCTGTTGGTCCTTTTGACTCTCATTCATCTAATCATCAGGCTGTCAACATAATGCTAAGAATATAGATTAATTGACAATGGCATGATACAGCCCATATATGCATCTGTTGTATTTCTACTGTGTGATAAAGGAAATATAGGCTATCAAATTCAGTCATGACCCCTGACCTTTGGCCCTGCTGTCCACTTGCTTGTTTGCAGGCCACCCTACCCGCTGGCCACCACATGGACCTACAGTGGCTTGTGGAGTGGAACGCACTGCTCGTCAACAGTCATTATGACATTAGGAGCCCCTCACATGTGTGGATCTTTGCCCAGTCTGTGAAGGACCCCTGGGTGCTGTGTGTATACAGCCTCCTCCGACAGGACAACCTGCCCAAACACTGCCCCACAGCTCTCAGCTATGCATGGCCATACGCTTTCACTCGAATGCAGATGCTCATGCCCCTGGTAGACCCAAAGTAAGTGTCCTTGAACAATGCAGTGAGTTTAGGATCGAACATGAAACACTGATCCCTACTTCATGTTCCTATTTGTAGTATAGCCACCTGATTCCAGTTCCCCCTTGCATAGTAAAACAACTCATCCTAGAGATACCCCATTAAAAACTGCTCAAATAAAAATAAGGATCTTATTTGGTATGATTCACCAGCAACCCAGTGTATGCGAAGAAGACCAGCACGTCTGGCAGCGGGGACAGTTACGTCATGTTGTGGAGAAACTACCTGATCCTTTGCTTTGGTGTGGCCAAGCCTAGCATCATGAGCCACGGCCATCTGAGAGCGTCGACACCTGAGATCACAGCCGCCACGCCTGACAGCGGTGTCAGCTACGATAACAAGGTAGCCGCCTCTGTGCCCTCTGGCCTTATTCATTCCCACAGTGCTTTGTCTCTCCAGGATCAGGTGTTCATACGGAGCTTGTTGACATTCAAACTCAAAGCATCAGATTACACAGCAGCTACCTTACATGAATGGAACAGGAAGCTGATATATTCTTAACTGTACACTTATCTCAATGCAGCCCTGTGTAATTAGTGATGTTCAAGCAGCATTAGAGGTTTATTTGTCTCACTGAACCATTGGTGTTTGATGTTTCAGGTTATCGGGAGCCCATCTGTGGCTTGGCTTCTGAAGCAGTTGGTTCCACTGATGAGGGCAGAGAGCATCGAGTTGACAGAGTCATTAGTTCTGGGCTTTGGTCGCACCAATTCCCTTGTATTCAGGTACATCAAAGAACGGTGTTTTAGATGTTCTCATCTGAAGAATTTTCTTTGCTTAAACAAATCCATTTATTTTCAAATTTCCTCTTATATTCACAAGATTTGTTCTCTTAAATTTTCACAGATGATTGATTCATTGGTTTCAAAGATTTATAGCAGCACAGGATCATAACTCTAACATTGTTTTTGTCTGTTTTTATGGGGCAGGACCAGTCAAATTAGTTAGAGCGCAATCCATTATTTTCTCTGTGGTTAAAGTGCATGTTGACCTGTATTTCTGTGGATTTAAAGTAGAGAGCAGAGATTAGATTTGAGTCTTGTCATTTACAGCTGCATCTAAGTTTGTTTCCTAAAAAATAGTTGTTTTTTTAGGTCAAATGTCTTGTCTTTGAAAAAAATAGCAACAACAACTAACAGTCTTAATGCCGTTTAAGTTTGTTCATTTAAACAAATGTTGCACTTGTTGTTTGATAAAGCATTTTACATTTTACCTTGTGATAACTTGTTTATATTTCACACAGGGAACTTGTGGAAGAGCTACATCCCCTTATGAAAGAAGCATTGGAAAGAAGACCTGAGGTTGGTACACAACATAAGTAAAATATTTACTGTTGGATTAAATATGTAAATGAACTAGATAGTGGCCTGTGAGGCCACCAGAGTGCTTGTGTGAAAACATCACTAAATATAGAAGAATAATATTATTATCTGTCATTAATTATTTGTCTTAATCATTTTTTGCAGAACAAGAAGCGACGTGAACGAAGAGACCTGCTGAGACTGCAGCTGCTGCGGATCTTTGAACTGCTGGCTGATGCAGGTGTCATCAGTGACAGGTTAGTATGGCATTAGTCGATACATTAGATCCCCACACTGCACGGTATCACACTCACAGTACACAAACAGGGAGCTTGAGTAAGGTTTAAAAATAGGGTCATCAAGATATAACCTTGACTTTTCCGTATAATAAATTTCTATAGTACAATTTGTTGACAGATGTTGGAAAAGATGTTGAAATATTACATACTGTTAAGCCTAACAGTATATAACTATTGTGATGAGGTTTTTCATTGGGCGTCTCCCTGTTTTTTTTTCTGTGATCCTACAGTACAAACGGAGCTCTGGAACGTGACACCCTCGCCCTGGGCGCTCTGTTCCTGGAGTATGTAGATCTAACCCGGATGCTCCTGGAAGCTGAGAATGACAAAGATGCAGAGATCCTCAAGGACATCCGAGCTCACTTTAGTGCCATGGTGGCCAACCTCATCCAATGTGTACCAGGTATTCAGAAAAGATTCAGCTTGAAAGGCCTTTCTTTTCCGGCCCATCACTAACAATACTGTGCAGGTCTGATTGATACATTTCAGAAAACATTTTTATATGTATCCTTGTCATCAATTTGTGGAAGGTAAAGTATGTTATAGGCTTCTGTTTGGCTGGGGTTAGCACAGCACATGGAGCACAAGACTCTTGACACTGATCTTGATTTGGATGTAGGCCAGTGGGAGCTGCAAAAATAGTGCAGCTTAAGGACCTAGCAGCCACGGCAGGTGATGGGTTGCCAAGCATTCATAAGCCCCCACTGAACTGCTAATGATCTGTCAAGGGACATAAACCCCTTATTATCATATTGCAAAATGCACTTTCATTAGTTATTTAAAGAGTTTCAGATAGTAGATATTTTTAGATAGATATTTTTGCTGACTCTTCACTTTCTCAATGAGCAAACATATAACAGGCTATCTTGTCTCTCCCCAGTACACCACAGGCGCTTTCTGTTTCCACAGCAGAGCCTGAGGCATCACCTCTTCATCCTCTTCAGTCAGTGGGCAGGCCCTTTCAGCATCATGTTTACCCCTCTGGACCGTTACAGTGACAGGAATCACCAGATCACAAGATATCAATATTGTGCCCTTAAGGTAAAGATACTTTCTGCAACATATTGCCTTCCACAAACTCTTACATATTGACTTTTTCTAATTGCAAAGCCTACTTCAAAAAAAAAGTAAATGCACAATTTTCCTCTTTTTATTGTACAATAATACAGTAAAACCTGTTTGTTGTATAAATGATCTAACCTATTTCACTGAGCAACAAGCTTTTGTGAGAGGGGCCCATGGCTGTGTAAGATGAAGGAATAAGTTAAACTGTAAATATGTTTGTCTTCGGTATTAAAACCTATAACACGTGAATATTGTTGACTGTTTCTACTTCCAGGCCATGTCTGCTGTGCTGTGCTGCGGGCCTGTGTTTGATAACGTTGGCCTCTCTCCAGACGGATACCTCTATAAGTGGCTTGATAATATACTAGCCTGCCAGGATCAGAGGGTATGTGACCAACACTTTAGCGTTGTGGTGCATTTAAACAAAGAACTGACCCAAAAAGCCCCTCTGTTAGCTTGCTGAAGCCTGCTTTGTATAAGCCCAACACTAGACCTTGCCAAATGTTCGCCATTATCTTGCAGGACTGCTGGCAAGTAGTGGAGAGTTTTGTTTTATAATACATTTGTCTGATAATGTCTTTATTTCACTTTAATGTGTAACAAGACAAAGCACCTGCTTGTTTATTTTTACACCTTCCTCTGCAAAATGTATTTTAAGCCCACATTTTTTCATTACATGGCTTGAGGAGCAGCATTAACTAGGCAGGTGGCCAAACGGAATTTAACATCTTTTTTGTATGACAGAAGTAGAGCTACTGGAATCATTTTACAATCCCTGAATCTTTAAATATACACAAATTCTCAGCTATTTCAGGCCATGATAACATCAGGAATACAAGGGATCCTTAAAAAAGACATGAAATTCATGAGAGCCTGTGTTGAAATTTATTCCTGGCCAAGGTCCACCAGCTTGGCTGTGAAGTTGTCATCCTGCTCCTGGAGCTCAATGTCGACCAGGTCAACCTATTCAACTGGGCTGTGGATCGCTGCTACACAGGCTCCTACCAGCTCGCCTCAGGCTGCTTCAAAGCCATTGCTACAGTCTGTAGCAGCAGGTACAATCTCTCGGTCATCTGTTCAACTACATAGTTAAAGTCAGCTGCATGTGCACGCGGTTTTTATCAAAGGCAGTTATGTTCTCATCTTCATTTCTTTTTGTGGAATTTGTGCTCATTTATTTGAGATGCAGTTAATTAATCATTTGATGCTTAAGTCTAAGCACTGGATTCTTTTGATTACCCTAATTTCTTGTCCAAGTGAGAAAACCACTGTCAAATTGGTTTAGGCTTCAAAGTGTTACTTCATCCCCTTAAAAGCCCCACCATTTGTCTGGGATCCCCTCTTGCCATCTCAAAAACATGAACCCAGACATGTGGTTCCCTCAACTTTTATTTCTTAATAATGAATCTACCTCATAGTTTTCTCCCTCTCTTTCCTTACTAGCAGAAACTACCCAAGCGACATAGTAACACTGCTGAATCTGGTCCTCTTCAAGGCATCAGACACCAACAGAGAAATCTATGAGATTTCGATGCAGCTAATGCAGGTGAGAAACACAAGCACAGTTGCCTTTTGTGCTTCTGTGTAGTTTTCTGTGGATAAATGGAAGAATAACACATCCTCCTTTCTTTTAACAGATTCTTGAAGCTAAGTTGTTTGTGTACTCCAAGAGGATTGCAGAGCAGAAACCAAACAGTATCCTCTACGGAACCCATGGTTCACTGCCTCCTTTGTATAGCGTGTCCCTGCCTCAGCTCTCCAGCCAGCTGGCCAGGATGTACCCTGAACTTACACTTCCTCTATTCTCAGGTAGGTGTTTGTGTCGTGTGTGCTGTGTGTGTGGCCACAGTAGGGGAAGCCATGGTATTTCAGCCTGCTGTTATACTCTCACAGGCTTGTCATCTTCTTATGGTTTCCCACTAAATACTGCTCGGTCATCTCCAGAGACTGTGTATTACTGTATATATTATGGACACTCCCAATAACCACAGAAACACTGAGAGCTTAAGTCAATCAAGGTTTAAGTTGAGTTCATATGTGGATCAGGATTAAACTGGCAATTATGGTGAAACTGAGTATACAGTGTTTGATTTCTATTTAGAATATAAACACTGCAGTCCTCACTGATGTTATTCTGATGTTAGCATTGCCTTTCCCTTGCTTGTTCCAGAGGTTAGCCAGAGGTTCTCCACCACTCATCCCAATGGGAGGCAGATCATGCTGTCCTACCTGCTGCCCTGGCTCGGTAACATTGAGCTGGTGGATAGCGGCCTGCTGCTCCCAATCTTCACATCGTGCACCTCAGATTATGACACTTCTAGCCGGACGACCAGCACAAGTTCATCCCACCAACTGAAGGGCGCTGGCTGGGGCTCCTTACAGGCCACATCAATGGTGCTCAATAATCTCATGTTCATGACCGCCAAGGTAAAGTCATGTTGGGGAAATGGAATGGAATGGGAAACAGGTCATCTACATGTAAGGTCAATACAGCCAAGTTGATGCTATGTTTTTTTTTAAACCCTCTGGTCAGTATGGAGATGACCTTCCTGGACCAGAGATGGAAAACGCCTGGAATGCTTTAGTCAGCAATGAGAAGTGGAGCAATAATCTGAGAACCACACTGCAGTTTCTCATCAGCTTATGTGGTGTCAGTAGTGACACCACCCTCCTGCCATATGTAAGATATATCATTTAGACCAACTGGAAAATGTTGTGTAGCTATTTTCTTTTAGCTGTTTTCAGTTTCTCATGGATATTCTGTGATATATTTGCTCAGATCAAGAAGGTGGTGATCTATCTGTGCCGGAACAACACCATGCAAACCATGGAGGAGTTGATATTTGAGTTACAACAAACAGATCCGGTCAACCCTGTGGTGCTGCACTGTGATAGCCCTCCTTTTTATCGCTTTACTGCCACGAGCAAGGCCTCCACAGCAGCTTCAGGTGCATCTTATTAAAACACTGTCTCACTCTTTAATGGTAATGGCCTTTTTTATGGTAAAAATCAACCAAATCCCAACGCTTTGGTGGAACCACTTTGTGGCCAACCCTAGAAAACTGTGTTTGCTCTGGTGGTGAATGTGAAGCTTTGTTATCATAAATCATAAATATTTACCTACTTTTTGGTTCATTTCTAGGCACCACATCGAGCAGCAATACTGTTGTTGCAGGCCAAGAAAACTTCCCTGACACAGATGATACCAAGACTGTAAAGGAGAATGAGGATAGGTAGACAACAATATCTTGAAGCTTAACAATGGATTAATTACAGTCCTAGCGAGACCTATCATGACAATTTTTTTTTTTGACCTCAGGCGTAGCCACATAATGCGAGCCCACAACCGCCTGGAGTCACGCTACAGCAACAGCTCAGGGGGATCTTACGATGAAGATAAGAGTGAGTATATGTCTGTACTAAACACCCTTTGAAAAAATGGCAGTCTGGTCACTGTGGAATACACAGGCTGGTTTGAAGGGTAATATGGTGACTGGGCTAGTGTGATTGATAATGCATGAGCAGTGCAGAGTGGCCTGGGGCTCTCTGTGAGAACTGGCACTGAAATACAAGTAGTCAAGCCCAGGGCCTTTACACTGCTGCCAGTGACCCAAAATCAGCTTTGTTATACTCTCTTGATCTAAATTAATCCTACAGGTTTATGTGAGTAAGAATCATTTGACAACTAAACGCTTCTATGATGTTATGTAGGATGTATGTTATTTAAATACATCTCCCATCTGTTATTTGCTCACATACCACCCATTTCCAGCTACAGAGAATCCTCTCAATTTGATTGAAATTTGTTGTGTATGTGCAATAAATGTCAGCAGCATAATTTTCCTTTTAGGTGAACCTCTGCCCCCTTATGCTGATTGGTTGGTAGTTGTCATTGAGACCAACCAGCCCCATCCTCTACCCATGCCTCTGAATGGAGGATGCTGGGCTCCACTGGTGGACTTTTTGCCAGAGACGATCACTCCCAAAGGACCACTGCATAGGTTGGACTGCTGCATACATTTATGAAAAATGTGCTCATATTGACATTCCATGTCTAGTTTCAAATATCAGTACACCACTGCTACTAGTCACTCCTACAGAAATCCTAGGGCTGTTTACTTTGAGATCAGCAATCAAACTGATCTTTGACCTTTAATAACCTGCCACAGTTTACCTCTTAATTCCTGCAGAGAAAGGCAGCTCCACTCATTTTTTTAATTTTAATACTGTAGACCTCAAAGTCATATTTTTGTGTATTAGATTTTATTTAAATCTGTTCTAAGAACTATGTTTCATTTCATTGAGAGGCGCTTTACGGTATGTTTTTTTTGTTTGTTATAGGTGTAATATAGCAGTCATTTTCATGACAGACATGGTGGTGGACCACAGTGTGAGAGAGGACTGGGCCATGCACTTACCTTTACTGCTACATGCCTTGTTTTTGGGTGAGTTCACACTGTAAGCATTCATCCCCATAAAACCTACTGATGCAATTAAAATAAAATTTTGATGTAATACAGCATAAATCTCATGGCCGACTTAACATTTAAGGAAATACAAATATATTGAGTATTTACAAGTACAAAGAGTTAGAGAATTCAGTTAAAGTTTTTCTTCTTTGTAGAAATATTTCATTCAGTTTCAAACAGCTGATCAGACAGTTTTGTTTTTTGGAAAGACTCTGAGATAGAGGTTGTGAAACCGGGAGAAGGGAACTTGAAAAGAAACTCTAGTCCTTGGTATAACAAACAATGCCTTGTCTTAGAGTTCACAATGTGCTGAAACAGTCTAACTGGTCTGTTCCTTGCTTCAGGCATAGATCACTACCGTCCGGAGGTGTTTGAACACAGCAAACGTCTTCTCCTCCACTTGCTCATCACGTTGTCCTGTAACAACAACTTCCATGCCATTGCCTCAGTCTTACTGCAGACACGTGAAATTAACGGCACCAAGACCCTCACCTGCAAACCAAGTCTTCAGCCAGAGTACATACCTTCAGGTACAAATATCAGCCTTGAGCAATACTCAGCTTTTAAAGTTTTCTCAAATACAAATATATCAACACTACAAGTAGACCTGGGTCCAGTTAACAGGGCAGCTTGGCATTTGACACATTGCTCTTGTCTCTGGCTAATATAAACTTGAACATCAGGAGGGAATGACAAACATTCCTGTCAGAGGATAGATAAGTTTCTTATCTGGGGAGAAAATATTTGGACACTGATCCAAAAGCAATATTGAGCACAGAGGACATCAAAGGTTTTGATTAAAGCATTCCATTCTGCTATTTTTATCCTCTTGCCCAAATTGGGGCCATCTGCTCAGGCTTGGATAGGCTGGTTTGGCTCCCCTCCTCCACTGCCAGTAATTTGTTTTGCAAAAGTCTAGACATTTTGAAATGTTCAGAGTATTCTTTGACCATTGAAAACAACTTTCATGCAAATTTTTTTTTTGTTTTTACAATGATAACACTGCCATTGAGAGCCAAAGAAGCCAAAGAAAATTTCCAATTTTACAGTTCCACTACATTAATTAAATGCTGTCAGGGAAATGAAATCAAACATCCAAATGAACCGCTGTAAACTGTTGCTGACCACACAGTTGTTCTTCGGTTGTGTTCAGGAGGAAGTTTTGACTTCCTGCGGGAGTGTCAGTCATCTCCTGTGCCAGACTCTGGTCTGAGTTCTTCCTCGACATCGTCCAGTTTGAGTCTGGGAGGCAGCAGCAACAACCTGCCTGAGATCTCACATGAGGTGGAGGAGCTGGTGGCCTCCAATAAAATCGATGAGAAGACTTACAAGCTCATTGAGTTTTTGACCACAAGGTACTGATGTTAATATGTGTTTCCCCTGTTTGAAACATTTCCAGCAAGTGCAGTAGTTAGAACTCAAAAAATATAGTTTTACTTATAGGTTGTAATGGAAGACTGGAAGTATTTTACATAATAAATGCATGTTAGACAGCAGAAATTTTCTTTCTGATATGCTGATACACTTTCTCAAATTTCTTGGTGTAGATTACCACCTAGTGGTGCTGTATGCAAAGTGCAATGTATTCTTTCCGCAATAGATAAGATTGAATTTTTTAATGTAGCTAGTGGGCATTTCCCATGATTAATAGTACACATTGAATTTTTTATTTGTTTGGATTTTTTGGAGTTTAATACTTAAAAGACTAAACAGAATCATAGTAACAGTAATTAAGTTTTGGTACAGGTAACTCAGCTAATTAATCAGCTAATTGTTGCACTTTCTACCATAGCAGGTCTCCACATAGACAATATACTATGCATTGTTAGTAACTAACAGAAACTGTTGTTTTATAGAGCGTATGGACCACTGTGGTGCCATGAAGACATTTCACCAAAGAACCAAATTTCTAAAAGCACTGGACAGCTGACAAACTTTTTACGACATGTGGTATCTGTGTTCAAAGAGTCCAAGTCAGGTAACCCTTCAATATATCCTTAACAGTAATTAGTGATTAATTATACTACAGAACCATGTCTTTACCCCTCAGTAATTCTAATTTTCATTGGCACAGTCTTCTCTCTGTCTTTGTTAGATTACCACCTTGAGCAGCAGCTCAGTGATGTGGCATTGCAGACGGCATTGTGTAGTTCATCGCGTCATTACGCTGGCCGTTCCTTCCAGGTGTTCCGAGCCCTCCGCCAGCCCATCTCCGCCCATGCTGTCTCCGACCTGCTCTCAAGGCTGGTGGAAGTCATTGGTGAACATGGAGAGGAAGTGCAGGTTTGTGCTCTGTGTGTGTACATGATGCATGTGATCATGTGCATGTCAATGTGAGAGCATTACACATTGTTGGTAAAGCAGAAACTGAGGATTTAGAATTCTTGTATTCTGAGTTTGTTTTTAAGGAATTAGCACATAATGTCAGTGCTATTTAGCAAATGACTTGGATGTAAATGCTCCGTAAATGCTCCGTACTTGTATAGCGCCTTTCTAGTCTTTTCGACTACTCAAAGCGCTTTTACACTACTTC
>JAPMOB010131373.1:0-28448 GCA_029875015.1 Lepomis gibbosus | reverse complement strand
TTTATTTTGTATTTGTGTTATAGGACCCTCTTGAAAATGAGATGCTGCATCTCAAGGGGTTATCCTTTAATAAATTCAAATTCAAATTTTGTCAGTCAAATCAATGCATTTTTGTTTTTAGTCATTATACACACACACACACACACACATATATCCATAGCCATTTGTTAGACAACATATGGCTATGAATATATTCACAATGTGTATGTGAGACTTGAACTAGTTATTGTCTGATCTGCCTCCGCTACTTTTTGAACTTTTTTGTCATTGCCCATTTAACGTTTTATAACAACGAAATCCATTCCTGTTTTTTTTTTTTTTGTGATATGTTTGTATAGTATGGATTTTGATATATATTTATCTAATTTTAAGAATGTTTCTATCGTGTGTGTATCATGTGTTAATTACTGTAATTATGTTGTCTGGTTAAAATGCATCATTCTAGCTATGATCCTGTGCAAAAGAATCTGTGGCACATATACTGCTCTGCAAAACAAACCTCCCCACACACATGGAGCCCTACTACATCACTTGCTTTGTCTTGTGTAGCCTTGTGTATGCTGGGTCTTTGAAAATGATCCACTGAGGGCTGGCAGGTTTTAATGTTATCCAACAATGCAACAATCAAACAGTTATTCAGATGGTATCCACACTGATCTTCTAAGAGCTGGAAGGGAGATATTTTTGGACAGACTATGCTCTCAAGCTTAAGCTGGCCATAAAGGAGAAGATTAACAGCCTAGAAAACAGCTCTGATTTGGCCTCCCTGATTTGTCTTTATGCTTTCAGTCTGACCTGGAAAGTTTTGGTATGGTTTTACCACTATTGGTGCCACAATAGAACACCCACAGAGATGTCTGAGAAAGGAAAGGACATTTCAGGACATCCATGTTAGAGTCCGTCATGTGTGAAATGTGAAGTCACCGGCTGGATGGCTTTTTATCGTTCGCTATGGTTAGCTTAGCAGGAATAGGAACGGTGGTTTGGCCTAGAAGAAAGAACATAATGATTTTATTTGTGTAATTTGTTTTGCAACGTTTTATCTTCTGAAATATGTGTTTAGCATTAAACAAAAAAGATGAATGCAGTGTATTATTTCTGCAGGAAGACGAGAAAAAGAAGAAACTCCTGACTCATGGTTTCCTGTATAATCCCAGTAAGTACTGTGCTTTGGCACAGAGTACAAAATGACTGCTTCTAAGCAGACTTTTTGTTTGTTTTGGCCACCACTAGTGCTCTTCTGCCAATAGAATTATGCATGCTGTAAATTTATTGTGCATGGTTAGTGAACAGCATGGCACTCTAATGTGGCCATGTTAAAAGCCTTACTGCACAGTCTGCAGTGCAAACAATGAGCCAATCAACTTTAAAGGTAAACACTGCACCAGTGTGCTGTGCTTGAAGAGGTTTGTTGAGACAGAAATAAATAATATTTTCTTATTCCATCAACCTCTAATTATGATGCATTTAATCAGTATTATAATTGGGCTGATGTTTTTTTTCCACTCAGACAGACATGTAGTCACAGTCCTCACTAGGGTGACTGAATTCCCCAGTGAAGTGACAAATGCTACACGCCTTAGCGAGTATGATGTAACACCTGCAAATCAGCCAGGCAGCAATGGCTGGCATGAAGCAACAAAGAGTCCTCACCTTCACAACAAGTCCTCCAAATTAAGCAACAAAATATGTTTGTAACTGCCTTAACATTCAACAAAAAAGATGAACACGGTGTATTATTTCTGCAGGAAGAAAACATTTTGTGATCTGACCCCCCCACAGACTGGAAAGAATGAGATTTTTTGTTTGTGCATTCCAGTTATATATGGGTTTTATTGTGTTTGTTTGTTTGTTATGTCTTAAAGTTATACTATTCATAGTTTTCACGTGACGTCACATTCCAAGAAAAAAAAAACAACGTTCCCTTGGAGGGCTAACAGACGTTATTTTCCACTGCTTGCCAACCAGGAAGCAAGTGATACACTGTTACTTTGAGTTTGTTACGTTTTCATTGCCAGTATGCAGGATGGTTGTGCTTTTGGATGGATTAATCCACAACGAGACAAGCCTGAGCTGTGTTAGGTGAGGGATTCTGTACAAGGTAGACGTAAACATTGCCACATCTGGCAGGGACCTGGTTTTTAACGGCAGGTGCTGTATATAGATCGCAAGTAGTACCCAACACTTGAAGCTTGTTTCCATATCTATCTTCTTCTTGAACTGAGAGGTGATCCAAATAAAATTTAACAGCTTTTGCGGCGTCTCCAAGAGGAGGTCCGGTGTGAGCCGCTATCTTGGCTTGTTGTTTTGCCCCTCCAGGTCACCGTGCATGTCACGTGACAAAAAAATTATGAATAGATAAAAATGGTGAAAAGAGTTCATTTTGTGCATCTCTCTGTGGTGTTATGTATCTATGCTCCCTGATTGAGAAAAAAAAATGCATGTCGGATATATTCCGACATGCATTGCATTTGCTGAAAAGACTGATGCTGTCACCACCTCCACTGCCAAATTATAACCCTCTATCAGACATTGATTTTGTTGACATAATACAGATCATGTGTCCATTTCTGTAGTGAGATCATAATTGATACTGAACCATCGTAACTCTAGTTCTCAGACAGAGCCTCTTAATGAGTTACCCTCCCTGTAGATTCAAACTAGAGGTCAGTGCCTACATGAAACAGAAGAAACATGAATCTGATAGCAGCTTGTGGTCCCTCTGATAATCAGATTGCCTTGCATAATGTACTGTAATAGTAACACACATGCACTGATTTCACAGATATGGTCTTTAGGGCAGCGGGGCCCAGAGATTTAATATACACGGACATGACTGTAATGAAAGAAAAATAAACACTGACATGATTGTAATGAAAGAAAAATTGAATCAAAAGTCACATCTTAGCATTATGCATAGCATTATGATGAACATTAAGCCTCTGCTCTGGTGAAGCAGAGTGCACATGTACCCTTTGGGATGAGGGTAGTAAACCCCTGAAGCTCAGCCTCTCCTCTCCTGTCCTACTCTGCGTGTGCCAGGAACACCTCATCGGTGTTCTTTTCCAGCCACTCAATGAGCACCGCTGTATCACTAAAAACCCTACAAGCTCTCGGAAAACTGAAAGAATGGTCTGTGATGTACAGTCTCGGTTGTTCTGCACCCTCAGCGCGACAGTCACATAAATCATTCATTTCTTTGGGTTGCATGTAAGTGAGGCAGCGTCACAAAAACTTGCTTTGAACTAGCGACGCCGTCCACACATACACAAGGACGAACACTTCTTGTGCCTACAGACAACAGCAAGGTGATTTCGACTGTGTTTCCTCCTAAAGGCCATGAATAAAACATGTATTGATATGCACATCAAAAGACAAGAGTTGACAAAGCAAAAACAAAACCAAACAAAGATGTTGGGGCAGTGGAAAGAAGAGGAGAAGAGAGTGCTTTCTCTTGAACATGCTCTGAATCCCTAACACCGCCAATTAGCAAGGGCTTGGCTCGGAGGCCATCTGGGGATGCCGCCCTCTTTCATCTTGACATAATTGCTCCTCCTGAGGAAAAGCAGGTGAGTGCACCTGCTTCAGGTTACCTAGACACGCTCTTCAATTTCATGGGCTACGGCTGAGCTCTCACTAATACTGTCATCAAGCAGATCTCAACCCTAATGAAAGCTTTAATAGGTAAGAAAACTGTGTTTAACATTTTGAAAACCTTGGTGAGTCAAACAGTTTAAATGGTTGAGTTCTGAGGTCGTGTTACGAGGTACACGTGTAACAAATTTTCATTTTGATGCCTTTGCCTCCTTAAGCAGTGCTGCGATTAGATGGTCTAATACTAATCAGTTCAAAATGAAGTGGGGACAGCTGGGCCAGTTTGGAGGTCGAACGCAGATCCAGGGGTAAAAGGGCCACGGAGTCTGCCTGGGAGCATGGCTCAGCTGGCCTGGCAGAGTCAGGCCCACAGCAGGCTGCTTACCCAGTGGAATGACAAAGGTCAGTGTTCATTCTGTCACTGTAAAATGGCCTGAAGAGATCAGGGCAGCACTACTAGAAGAGACCTTGACATATACGGCCATCTGACACGCACGTCAACCTAAGAAATGCCCTTCATGGACAATGGGCGTGATTATGGAGCGCATTAGGAGCGCATCATTCTGGATGGCAGTTTTTACAACGTCAAGGAGTGCTGCTGCTGCCATGACAGATGCTACACGTCCTTCAGTTAGACAACATTATTAAAACAAAGAATTGATAGAAGACAACATACTTGTTGTCAAACTGAAGCTGGAGTGATGTTTGTGTAAATTCATGTTAATACTAGACAATACTTTATTCAAATTGATTAGTATTCTTTAGTACATTAGTTAGTATGCTGAAATCAGATCCATATTTTCTGCTCTAGTCCATGAATATCTTGTTCCTGTAGCTCATTTGTCATCAGGTTACCTTGGTTCCCTAGCACCTGACGCGGACCTTGTTGACCTGGGCGACGTGTGTGTACATATATATATATATATATATATAGACATTCTCCTGACCCACTACAACAACAACACTGCAGCTAAGGGATGGAGTCCACTAACAACATAAAATGTCCAGCGCCAAGCACAACACGGACTCCAACACAGACTTCACGTAAGGATAAAAACCAACAATAAAGTTTGATGTGCTGGAGCCCATCAAGACAAACAACAGTCAGATCGACATTGGGTAAAATCAAGGTCAACATCAGAAAGGCGTTTGAGTCATGAAGAGACATCCACTTTTTAAAAAAAAACTAAAACGGAGTTGGCTTTCATCTTATTGGACAGGTAAACTAACATTACCGCAAGGTATGTGAAATATATGTTGTGCTTTAGTTGGCTCAAGTCAGGTAGCATTAGCCCGCCTGCTAACACCAACCATTTACTGATGTTATCTGGTGCAAGCTGATAAAAATACCTGCATGTTGTGTGAAGCGGGCTACCGGTGAGTCTGACTCTGTGTGTTGGATTTAGCTCGCTCATGAGTTTGAGCACACGTACGAGCATACGCTGAAAACTACGTTTAGCCCATTTAAGCAGGTAGCTTTAACTGTTTTTTTAATCAAAGCCTGCAGAAATGAAAGGAAATTAGTGGCAGCACAAAAAAGTAAAAACACTCAGAAATGTAATCCGAAGGACAGAATATGGGATTTGTTGTGAATGTCCTTTATGTCACATCCGTCCTGAGATGACTGCATGACGGACACCTTCTCTCAGCTGGCCAACAGGGTGCTAAGGGTGAGTCAGCTATCTATACTCGAAGCTCAACAGAGGAAAAGTCTTTAATCTGTTTTAGTCTATAGTCTGAATCTGTAGTGATAATGCAATTTTACTTTATGAATCCACTTTATTATTGTAGGTAAACCCGTGCAATCTAATGCAGTCCAATACAACAACAATATAACATTAATTCTACCTTTATGAAGCATGTTCAGTTTTATGTAGCGCATCGTCCTATAAAATAAAACATTCATGGCTAATGTAAACACAAATAATAACTCTGGAAACTCAAAGCAGAGGGACTCTTTGCTATGCTAAAGATTGCCATCTCAATCTTGTTTTGAGGTACAGGTAATGATCCTGCTTTTGCTCATAACTCTTTATCAACACAAACAGGAAGCTGCTGCCCGTTGTGGAACCCGTACATTTACATGTTGATATCACAAGATAGGTATAGTCTTTATGGGAGCACAACATGGGGGGAAATCATGCTGAGCAACAATTCTGCCCTACAGTTCATTTTATCAAATGTGCAGCGGCTTCATAATTTACTTTCAGGCCAAATGGAGCAGCATTCTCACTGCATGCTTGAGCAAAAATTGCCAAAGCACCACCACATAGATCTATTTAATGAAATGTCATAATTAGGCCTACAAGTCATATTTCTGTCTGTCTCAATAATTCACTTATTTATTTATTAAGTTATTATTTTATTGCATAATATAATGAGTGTACTCCTAACCTCCTAAGAGTCTGACTAGAGATGCACTGATTTGCATTTTTCCTGGCTGATTCCGTTTACCAATTTTTTAAAGGTCTGCCCTGCTGATTCTGATTTTTCTTTCTTTCTAAGAGCTATGATTGACAGTATGCACAAACATTTTTGTACTTTTTTTTTATTGGAAAATTCTCTTTATTAGGATCCCCATTAGCATTGCCTTTTCTGACTGGGGTCCATTAAACTGCATGTTCATTTTTAAATTACAGACTAATAAATGACTGTAATAGGACGTTTTTTTTACTTAGATACATCTCAAAATAAAAAAAACGCTCCAGGTTAGGCTGCTGGACAGACACACTCACCTACACCCTCTCTGTCCCTCTCTTCCTGTATTTTCCCTAATTAAGACTACACTACTGTTACATAGCTGTACAGTACCTCTACAATGCAAAACCAAGTTTTCCAGTAGCATAATTAAATTCAATTCAATTGAGTTATGCTACTCCACTAACAATGACAGCCAAAGATTCATGTAGGTCTATGTGAAAACTATATTATTTTTCCGAATTTTAGTGTGTTCTTTGCTCCTACATTATACAAAGGTTCTAAACTGCCCCTTAGGGACAAGTACATTTTATGTGAATATAATCAAATTCATAAATCTTACCAAATATGAGTTCCTAAATACAGTAATTTCCATGATTAATGGGTTGAGTACAGCTATATTGCACTTTAGAAATGGAAGGACACGAGCAGGATTTTTGTTCATTTAGTATGAGAAAAAAAATGTTCCAACCTTGTTTTTTAATGTCAGCATCCACGGCCATTTAACATGACTTCAGCAGATTGTCCTATTTTCCTATTTGCGATGACAGTAGGTTTGCAGCGGTCAAGTGCATACTGTGCCCTGATCAGCGCAGGCTATGACTCACTCAGTGAATCCAGTCTTGGGGTGACACATGGCTAAATGGCTGCACAGTTCCCCCAGCTATGTGTCTTTCTACACATTAGTGCTCTGCAAGCCACTGACAAGAGCTGCTAAGCTGCTCACTGAGCATTTTCGATGAATACTTGGGTTGGCTACAATTTTCAAAATACTGCAACACAGTTGACAGGCTGGGCACACAAATTACATAAAGATTCATAACTGAGATAACTGGACATACAATTTTGTCATGTTCATCATGGTCACAAGGTTGGTAATGGTTACATTTAGCTCAGTTAGTAGCCATGGCTTAAAAGTAGCACTAGACGAATAAGTATTGATATATTGACTTATATTAGCTTACTGTAGATACATGATATTAGTGAATATAGTTTATTTATGTAAAAAGAAAATCACCAATATATTGTTATCAGATCAAAACTAGGGCTGGGGCAACTCATTGATCAACACATCATTGATCTATGAGTACAATCATCTAAAGTTTGGGAGTATTTAGACAGAGACCCAACAACGTGGTGCTCTATATGCTCTCTAAATTGAAAATGGCTTATTACAACAGTACAACTGTTATGCATGAACACTTGTGGGTAAATCAAGCCCAAACACTTTCTCAGGACGATAGTGGCAGCAGGACTGCACCGCAAATCTTCTTGTCCCCACAAAAGCATGATATATTAGGATCAGCACAAGGAACATGTTTCTGCGTGTGTACCTAGAATAGATTTTTAAAAGTAATTTCTGCACCGCTGCTGTAATGGTAACATAACATCACACTACCATGCCATGTATGATTAAGAAAAAGGATAACTAAGGTTATAGGCTGTAAACTGTTTTAGTTATTTTCTTTGCTCCACATTGAGGCAAAAATACATCTTATTGCATATTACTCCAGTGGTGAATTAAAATTAAGTCTTAAATAAAAACGATGATTCACCAGTTCAGAACAAAGGTTGACATGCCATCATTATGTTAACCTATAATCCTTTGAGGAAATTTGAGGTGCAGTATTTTTCTGATCTGGCATCTAACAAATAGGGTCTTGCATTTTTATTAATATCATAACACAGCAGGGACTAGGAAGACCCATTTTAAAATATGCTAATATTATGATTATTCTAATGTACTTTGTGTCTCTCTTCAGGATAATGATTGAATACAGTATTGAAAGATTAATGAAACAAAATTTTTATATTTATTTTGGACTAAATTCATTGTTATATTAATCAAAAAAAAATCTTTAGAATAATCATTAAATGAGTCATTAGATTAATCGACTAAAAAGAATATTGTGAGATTTATGCAGCCCTTTTGAGAACCACACTGATTTTAATTTGAATTCTACTGCAAAACTGCTGCTTGTGCTCACAAATTTTGGCTGGTTGCTTAGTGCTACGGCGACTTTTTAGACTTAATCTTGTTTGTGATGATGGTGTAAATGATAAATGTGTTTGAAAGGGGTGATCTACTGCCAACAATGATAATGACATCAATCTCGACCATAATGATGATGATCGTAATGATGATAACAGTGATGCTGATTGGTGTGGCACACTTTCAATCATTGGCTTTGTTAGAGTCACACTATTACAGAGAGTACAGTCTTAGCCTTCTCTATCTGAAAAGTGCAATGAGAAAACTTTTGTTATGATTTGGCGCTATGTAAATAAAATGAAATTGAATTGAACTATTTCCAAGCAATGTTTAAGAAGAGCAGTCAAATTGTAGTAAATAAGTAACTTGATCTTAATTTAGAACTAAACTTTAGATCTTTCTACTTTGCATTTTGGAAGGTGGCAGTGATTGCTGTGAAACTATAATTAGATTGTCACTCTTCAACATAATGTCCCCTATCTGGGCTCATTTCTAATAAATTACAGGAAGTTAAAATGAAACCTTTTGTCATTTTGCTATGGAACCATAGATACTATTCAAGGGCCCCCACCCTGTACAGCACCTGTTTTGTCTAGTTGTTTTAAATAGCCCACAATTACCATTTACCTCTCACTTTACAATGTTTAATCAGCTTAATCAGTGGATCTGTGTGTGTTCTGTGATCTGTTTGGATGCTCTTTGATGGTTAATCTCCTGTCTGTCAAATAGATGTCCCACTGACAACACCACCACCCTGAGAAAGAGTTATAATAACCCCTCTTGGCCCGAGCACAAGCAGTGTTTATCGAATAATAATAAAAGTATAGTTAAGTATAGTAGTATAAAAAAGGTCTGTAACCTAGGTGTGATTTTAGACTCATTGTTGACTAAAGTCGTATAGTCCTGCTTTATTTAACTGAGATTAAATCAAGATCAGGTCATTCCTTTCCTCTAGAAAGTCATCCATGCTTTTGATTGCACATTGTATTGCGTTATCGGGAGGCAACGCATCCAGAGACTTATACAAAATACAGCCGACAGGCTTTTTAGAGCGTGTGTTATTTACTTTTCTTAATTGTATTTATTGTAAAGCACTTTGTACTTTGTTTTGAAAGGTGCTACATAAATGAATGTATTATTATTGTTTTACTGTGGGCTCTTTGAATGAAAATAATCTAAAAATAAATATGTGCAGTAAAGCAAAATGTGACTAAACTGACAGGCAAAGGTTATAAATGAGAGAATATAAGCTTCATATTCATCTCTGTACTCTCACTCTCTCCAGCTAGTATTCACGGCAGAGCTGCTTTGGTCTGTCAAAGAGCAGTTTCCGTGCTGACAAGTGACAGTTCAAAGAAGAAAACAAGAAATATCTAGTCCAATTGTAGGTGACAGTTTATAAATTTATAGAGCATGGTTCAGCACCAGCATGAATAAAAAATATTTGTTTAAGGAGCACCTAAATTAGTCAGAATTTTGAAATAAGGTTTCCATCAACTCCCTCATACACGCTCATAAAACTCATATTAACTACATGTGTTCAAAAGAAAAGCAAAAGATAGCACATCTTCTGAGAAGGTGGATAACATATCTTGTGCAGATGTTTTTGTATGAGCTTCTACGTGGTGTTTATTAGAGATAGTGTCCTCTGTGATTGTTCGAGATAACACTCAAGGCTCTGCAGGTGGAACAGATAGAGCGGTGACACATGAACCTTGCAGACAATGTATTTTCTCTACGCTGCTGGATGCCCACTGAACGTTAGAGCAAGCCTGCGATGTAAAGGACTTAAAAAGGGTTAAAAGCGACAAAAAAGAAGAAAATCTGCAAAAAAAAGCTTTCATTTAACTATTAGAATAGATATTTCTGTCTTAGCACATAATAGGGCTGATTTTGCAAAGTAATCAAATTACGATTTTTTTTTAAATTATTACTTTTAAGCTCTTTATCTTCTGTATTATTCAACACAGAGAAGCAATAAATCAGTGTGTAGTATGAGCAACACAATATTAGATTAAACATACACTGTTCTTTCTTTCCTATGTTATGATGAAATTAGGTGATGCATGAATTACATGAATTATTATTATGCAAAATGGTGGAGAAGTAGTATTATATCATAATAATTACAGAGAAAGACAGTTAACCAGTGTGTTATACAGTAAGCAAATCAAATCTTTACACGAGTTCATATCTAAACAAAAAACTCTTTTTTCTGTATCCCTGCGAGCAAACAAAAAAATACTCAGTTTGAGGTTCAATACAAAAGTAAAACCAAGTGACGCCTCTCGTGTGTAATAGACCAGCTTAGCAATTCTCCCACAACAGGAGAGCTCACTGGACTGTGAATATTAATTTTCTATAGTCAAGACACTGACATATGGAATATGTTTTAACAGCAAGGTTCCATTTCACACCCACTGAATTTGTAAAAACAGAGAGAATGAAAACACCAAATTTTACAGGATAATGATGTAATTTAAAACAAATATTTTCTCATGCTTATTTGATCATTATTAGATGAACATTTTAAAATCATTCAACTCAAAAACTGTATGGTTCAACCAGCTGCAGTTGCTGAAATGTATTCCTTTGGGGCAATTGTGCACTTAAAAATTATAACCCCACCGCAAGTCGCCTCTCACGAGATTTCCGAGTGAGAGTTGTCCTTGGGCAAAACTTCTGTTTTATTTATTAAGTTTATTTATGTTCCTGGAAAAAAAGGCTCCAATCAATTATCGAACCACTAGAGGAGCAATAAACATTCTGTCATGGCCAGGCAACAACGGGCTCTTTACCCTTGCGGGGTTGTTGGGGAGTCATGGGAGTTTGACCATCCAGATTTATGTGGAAGAAGGCTTACAACAGTGTCTCCCCTGGGTAACCTCAGCTCACACTGATTGAGCAGCATAGTACACCCTGAACAGGCTGCCAGTCAATCAATTGCATTTCTGTGGCACAGTCTGTGGCACTACTTGGTTACGTTGGATACCCCCGGTACAGGATGTCCTGGAGGTTCTCAATTGGATTAAGGTCTGGGGAACGTCATGGTGGATGATGTTGCAGGCAGCATAACGTTCACCACAGCATCTCAATACTCTTTCACCTCTGTCACATCTGCTCAGTGTCAACCTGCTCTAATCTGTCAAGAGAACAGGGCGCCAATGGCGGACCTGCCTATTCTGGTGTTCTCTGGCGAATCTGGCCAATCAAGCTTCACATTGCTGGGCTGGATGTGCCATCCTGGAGGAGACATGTGGATACATGGACTACATGTTCAATCTGAATGGGCTGCATGTACCGCCTCATGCTACCAGTAGTGACAAGGACACTAGCAAAATGCTCATGGTAGTGGATGTCTTCTTGTTGCCTCTCCAATGCACCTGTTTTCATTTCATTTATTTTCATTTGCACCAAAACAAAACAAACACACATTCATTCACAATCGCTTCGTAACTGGGCAGATTGATATCTCTGAAGTTTTTCATGTTATAGTCTGATTAAGTATTCCGTTATTTTATTTCATGTTGATTAGTGTATAATAATTTATACTTTTGCATATGTATGCATATGTACATGTACACTGTATTTATTATTCATACTTATACCTATACTTAAAATATTATATTCAATCATTCACTATTGGATTTCTGAAAAAAAAAATTTGCACAAATCCCTCTTTTATCTTCTCTTATTATTACTACTTAGTATGGAAATAGGAGTAAGTTACAGTAATTTGTGTGTTGTACTCCTTGGATAAATAAAGTGATATTTACTGTATCTTATCATAGCCTAGATTTTTGTCTGACATTTCTTATTTCTGTAGATGACTGGACTTGAAAATATTTTTTTATGTTTATATTTATTGTTTATTTAGTTGTTACCTCAGCAATAATACTCTTCCTTGGGCTCCATCAAACAATGCCTGTGAATATCACAGATGGAAGATATATATATCGGCGGATACTCATACTTCAGCGGAAGACGCTTATGAACTGATTCAATCTGCGCACACACACACATACACAACCTGAAACACACACACCTCCCTCAGCAATCACTGTTGAGCAAAGTAGTATAGCAGCTCGATGGTGAACAGCACACACAAATTTGATCACACTGGGAATTCCCATGAGTGAGTGTGAGTATGAGTATAAATCATGTTAGGCGGAAAAAAAGTAAGTGTGCTCAGCAACCAATCCTTAGGCGAATAAAGGTCAAAGACAAAAAAAATATGATCCCTGTATGATCATCTTAAAAAAATTAAAGTTATTTAAGTTACATTAAGTAATTAATTAAAAAACAATTAAATATTTAATTCATAGCACAGAAGAATCTTTGCTACATTAGCAAAGCATTTATTTATTAGCATTTATTTATATCAACAGTAAGATGTTACTTTACATATGAAATATTAAAGAGACTAATATAGATATCAGCTTAATTGCTCCATTTGTTATTCACTTGTTAAGTAACTGTCTGTAAGAATGTTAAATTTAAAAATGTGTTATTAAGAAATAAAACAAAAGCTCAAAAAGCTCAAAATTGCATATTGCTGATGTTCACAACATGCATTTATTTAACCAGGGGAACAACTAACTATTTCAATTATTAGAGAAAAAAACTATTGTAAAGTTAATGGATCATCAATCAATCAATACAGGGCACACCGCACCAGCATACGGTCTGACAGTGACTAAAAACAACAGTCAGGGTACCACTGGCTAGCACGTGGTGACCCACCGCCAAACCGGTCATGCTGGATGATGTTGCAGGCAGCATAACGTTCACCACAGCATCTCAATACTCTTTCACGTCTGTCACAGAATCTGTTGTAAAGTTAATGGAACTCACATTCCCTTTTTTAGAACAGTTTGCTCCATCTGTCAGTCTAACAATATGCAGACCATACAGAACAGAATGAGGTATAAACAAACTATATTTATTGACCATCAGTGAATATTCTATGGGTACAGAACACAGACCTGGAAAAGGCTGGCAAGCAAGACAGATACCCTGTCCAGCTAACACATCATCTTAACAGTACTATTATTTGCTGACATCAAACTTGAGGAGAAAACAAAAGTTTTCCTTATTGCTGTTTCCACAATTCTTTTTTCGTGAGTCTAAACAACTCACGAAAATAGAGGAAAAGGAAAAGAAAAAGGAAAGACAGGCTTCCTCCTCTCATCTAAGCTGTAAACATGGACACTGGCTTTGACATGACGAGGAGGCGGGGCCTTCGTGTAATATTCCTTGAACAACTTGTTAGTGAGAGTCCAGGCCAGGGCTCTGCTACTGTCAGCAGATTGTGAGAAATGCCGGTGTGCAACAAAAAGTCAGTGGTAGCTAAAGAGGAAAATATAGAAGTGCCAGAATGACACTGAGGTAGTAGTAAATAAAAGCTCATGGTGTGGTCCATTTGCTTGCTTTAAACTGCGATTAAGGGTGTTAAAAAGGGAAAGTTTACATAACAATGTTGCTCAAAAATATACAAAGACAAAGTTTATTTTACTTCAAAATGAAAAAATACAGAGCATCATATAAGGAGGGAGAGTCCTGAAGGACCACTGTCATTAGAAAGGAGAGGGTCATCTGGCACTACGAGGTCGAGTGCTAGCGAGCTAGGAATTACCCGGAAAGGACACTGAGTCCGGCTGCATCATGTTTCTCCTGCAATCAGTGGACTATGTGGGTTATAGATTAGCATGGCTGAAGATTTGACTCAGTGTAATTTGTTTAGAGGTATAATACTGTATACTTTTGGCACTATTACTGCCAGAGGTAGTGCCCTTTATAAAATAGCTTAATTTTGGCATAAAATTATATAATTATAATTATTGTTTTCCTTTTTCGTCATTTTGTTTGGGCTTTGCCTTCATTATTACTGTACATAATCGAGCAGCACTTTGAGATGTTTTTGGCAGAAGCTCCGCTGGGCCAGATGCAATATATATATATGACTCTTTTAAAAATGTAATTGGATTTTTAGATTCAAGTGGCATATGTGTTATTATCATGTTTTTTACTCATTTGCGCATGCAAAACAAATCAACTTAGATCCCTAAAGGCTGAGGAGTGTAACCAAAGCTGCAATAAACATCTGTACTATTCCTTTCCCCAAGCCTCTATGAGGTTCCCCTACTTGTAAATCCACTCCTGCACTCTGCAGCACATTAAAGCCAAGCTTTTTAGGGCTGCATATTGTGCATCATTCCTGTTGCCAGGAGTCAATTTTCAGCCACCTTTCTAATCCACATCAAGACCCTATCATCTAGTGAGTTCTGTTCCAAATTGAAAAGCAGGGGGATACAATTATAATCCTGTGCTCAAGATCTAAAAATCCAAGATGTTTATTCAGACATGTTCAGGTCTGAGTATACCAAGCCTTGAAAGATTGTTTACAGCAAATGTTCATGTCTAGTGGGTTTTGCAAGGAGGATAAACCAATTTAAGTCTAAGAGCGACCCTTTCACGGCTGTGGGTCATGGATGCTCTCAGCGGGTCTGTGAGAGCATACACTGCTCTCACTCAGTAGTTTAAAGATGTAGGAACTGTGTCCTCATTAACCCCAAATCTGCATAGCTTTTACATCAAAGCTGTTTGCATGAAAGAGAAGAAAAATATTCATGTTAAGACACTCAAGCTGTTAATAAATAAAGTGCAACACGTCAGAGGCATTGCATCAAGTGATGCCAGTTATACACACAAGACACACCACACACAGAGAAGTAATAAAGGTACAGTAGCCAGCATGTTGCCAGAATGCTTCCGGGAATGATATTGTATGAATATTAATAATATTTTATAAAATTTGTGCTTTTCAAAAGAGTTGTCACGCATCTAGTGAGTAATCCCAATGTATGAATGCATGCCAAGACACTACCAGTGGACAGGCTTACTTGAAAAACAATGGATGTGGGTGTTTTGTGTGCCTATGTAATTATTAAAATACAGGTCAGTCTTTAGGTTTAAAATGAAAAGAAACAAAGAAAAGTTATATATAATTCCATTATTTCATGCACATTACAATCTAATATACATGTTATCTAGCTTTGCCCCCTTGAAATTATTTGTACTTGCTGGCAATTAACATAACTTTACTGTTTTGCACTGGCATGATCATGTATATAAGCACTACTGATGAAGAAAATATGTTTCTGTTATGTAATGTGTGCAACAATGGCGGACCACAGGCTCACCAACCATAAAAGACTTCAGTTACTCTTGCTTACAGTTACACAACCATCCCAAATGACACATCTGATAAATGTTTCACAACCCTGGCTCACCAGGAGGCTGGGGGCTGGGGATGCCCAACAATGTTTTTGCATAAACATTGTTGCATAAATCAGCTTAAGTAAGTACAGACAACGGCTGATGCTGATTATTTCTAGATATAAAGATCGGCCTGATTAATCGGTCGACCAATGATGTTTTGATGTGGTGTGTAGAGCATCCAACTTTCTTGCAGGAGAGTCTAACCATAACCATAACCTAACCATAGTTTAGCAAAACCACAATCTTTCCCTAACCTTTACCACACTAACTGAAACTTCTGGGTTCTGTTACAAGAGGAAGCAATCCTCATTCAAAATCCCATTGACGTTTGTGATAAAAATCCAGCTTTTGAATGTAGCCGTACTCAACAGCATGTCATGTTATCCACTCCGTCTGTTTAGATTTGGATGGTATTTTTTGTGTTTGTTCATTCAATATTTTTAGCAGGATTTAAAGGTTCAGAGTAGTTTTAGTGGCATATATTGGTGAGGGTTGTGAATTGCAACCAACACTGTGCATTGGGATGGTCCATTTCTGAGTTGTGAAGTCGTTCTTCTGACTTCAGTGTTTGTCCATGTTTGTCCAAGTCGGACTGTGGAATCAACATGGACGCTACTACAAAGATGTGTTGGATTAGCTTTGTCAGAGCACATAAACAACACACAGACATCAAGTTCACTCTACATGGACAGCAAACTAACCGTTATAACCATATTGCAAATCACAATGGCTCTTGAATTAAAAATGGAAACCTTTGTGATTTTAACACATTTAATATTTTCAGATAGACCAATGAAAGAAATGCTCCCAGGAGTGGGCTTAAAAAAGCTTTGGTGAACGTAATTGATTTTGCATCTTCTTCTATCTTAAAATATCAATGTTCTTTCTGGTGATAGGATTGTTTTATAGTTTTTTTTATTCTACTGCATCATATTGCAACATGCCAGTAGATCTGTCACGATCATAGACTGTGTATAAAGATGGACAACATGAGAGCTCCCCTAAAATGAATCAAAGACATCTCGATCGTGCCCTGGTGGCTGGCCGCAGTGTAGGTCATAAACCAGGTCCCCTTTATGTTAGTGGATGGGCAGCTGAGCCATGCAGTGGAAGGAAGTGGAGACAAATCGTCCATCTTTATATACAATCTATGGTCTCAACAAGTTTCTTCAAAGGACACACATTCAGCCAGCTAGCTCGTTCTGTTAGCCTCATATAAAGTCTCTATACTGTCATCACTTCAGATCTGAAATGACACCATTACTGTGACAAAGCAGTCCTTGGGAATTGTCAAACGCCAATGCTACTTTAGACAAAAATGTTATGGTTGAAAGTACATTGTTTTTCGCTTCAGACTCTCCCCTGTGGCAAGAGGCAGCAAAACCTCTCGCCACAAAAATAGCTTCTTCCCGTCTGGAGCTAGCCTCATCAACAAGGCCCCCCACTGACACTCCCCCTTTTCAAATAATACAAATGTCTCTGCACATGTAAATACTGTTTCATTATATATCATGCACAACATGGCACATTGCACATATTTGTTGTTAGTTGTTAATTGTTAATATATGCTGTTGTATATTTTTAAATTATCAATTTATATATTTATGTACACACAATATTCTCTTCCGTTGCAATACGTCTGCACAACACAAACCCAAAATAATGCACATGTAAATATCTGGGACGTCGTTCTTTCTCTGCAAATAGTTGTATTATGTTTCTTTATTCTTTTTATTATTCATATATAACTTGCATTGTCTATTCCATATTTATATATTTCTACATTTATTTATGTTAACTGTATGTTTGTCTACGTGTAGCACCTTATCACCAAAGCAAATTCCTCTTATTTGTAAAACACTATTTGGCAATAAGCTCCTTCTGGTTCTGATTCTGATTTGAATGTAATCCAAAAAGATCCACAATCCATATGAACCACTTGGCTGTATTTGTGTCAGATTACGTTTGCACCCTTGATGCGTTTCTCCATAACAGGTCTGTTATTTCTAGAAATGACATCCATGAGGTATCAACTCCATGAGGATTCATCTACACACAAAGCACCCTGCCCAATTATCACCAGATATCTCTCGTGTGATGACATGGGATTGTTAGAACTACCGTAAGATGAGCAGGGACATGCAATCACAAGGCCAATGCAATATAGCTACAGGGTCCTTTTAAGAAATCTTATAATACAATGTGCAGAAGAGGGCAAGGGGTACACAACAGGCCTAATGTGTTTTGAGTAACGAGTAAGAGGTTTTCACCAAAACACAGACCTCATCAAAAGAGCCAATTCAGCTGGATTCGGATTATACCTTAAACACTGAGTGATTCAACTGATGCTCTCAGGTGACCCCTCCTATTTGTAAAGGAGACAAATTAAAGTCCTCCATCAAAATGTGATCGATGCCAGGGAGCCTCAGGCTGAAATGGGCACCATGGTATAATTAAGCTATAATTCAACTTTATTGCACGGTAAATGAATGATGGACATTGGAAATTGATGATTTCCTGATAAATCATTGCCTTTTTTATATATGAATTTCAGAAATGAACCTAACCTTCTTTTACAGAATTTCTTACACAAAAGAATTACTGGAGTTATAATATTAACAGCATTTGTTGTACATATTTTAACGACTGATTGATTATTTAATTGGCTCACTGAGTCACTGACTGACTCGGTAACTTACTTTAACTAAATGGTTAATTAATCCAGGTAACTTTTCTTACACTTAATTAATTCAGTTACTGGTAAAACCGGAACACACAACAATGAAGGCAAAAGTTATTATTTATATGTGACTTTAAATATAATAATAAAACAATTTCCTTTTTTAATAAGATCAACATTAAATGTACCTTACCTTTTAATGCGTGTCTGCAAACATTACTTATTATGGAGCTTTTAATAGTAATACATTCATTTATTTTAATTGACCATACTTGTTTATTAATTTATTTCTTTATTGACTTACAACATCATATAAACTGTGTACAGTAAATTTGCCATCTGATGTCCCTTGTTGTTTTTTAATGATTTGTGTATTGTTTTCTGTGTTAGTTAAGCTTAAGGCGGGAGTTTACCAAAGCATTACTGTAGGTTCGTGGCAGTTTTTCATCCAATCTTGCGCTTATTTTTGATCTGTGAAACTAATCTGAATATTTTCATTCCTGATGTGATGTGGTACTCCCCTCATTCACATTCAGAATAAATACAATACAACAAGCCAAGTATTTTGCAGACAATGGCTTACTTTAACAATGACTTCCTTGTTGAATGGATTCTACATTCTTATTATTTTACATCAATGAGAAAAATATGTTTCCTTAAGGATAAGCTACTCGAGGTTTCTCTTTTCTAAACTACAGCTTTCATACCGTCACCTGCCCCAAATACATATGAATAAGGACTCATACTTCACAAAGGCAGCTTTGGCATGCATCAAAAGTTCTTAATAAGATACTTTACCTGCAAGACACCCCATAAGTGACTGCAGCACCAGCAGTTTCCATAGCAACATCATCTTCAATTTTGTAGGGTCAAAGTAGTCTCACATCCAATCACAAATGTATGGTATCCAATTCGCACCTTTCTGGTTTCCCAATCTGTATAAAAAAAAACAGTTAAGATGAGTATGTGGATATGGTTTTCATTAGCAGCACCTTTGAAAATCACTCTGTGTCTTTTTCTGCTCTGCATGGTTATATCTTAATGTGTGGAACACAAAAAGACCGAAGGATTGTACAGCAAAGAGCACTGTGATAGTATCAATAATGAACTGCATTAATAGCTGATGAACTAAACTTTAGCCTCAGACTTTAAGTCAATTTAAATAAACCACGAGTGAAAGTCTTCACTTTGAAGTCTATCACTCTCCCTTTTAACCATCTAATCCATGGTTCGACTTCCTCCCATTTCCACTTTCCTGAAAGTTGCTTCAAAGAAAAAAGAGAAAGGGTTTCAGTGTTGGGTGGATGGTTGGCACATGAACACATGTTATCTAATACATTTATTTCCATATCACCAACTCTAGGGACAACTACTTTTAAGTTAATATGAAAGCAAAGCCACTTTGATAAGCTCTTCCAGCATTGTACTTGCTTGAAGCCTCATAGCTTTCATGCTCATAAAAGTGTAAACCCAAAAGATGACAAACACTGAAACATCTAGAAGAATTTCACAATAGTTGTGCGCTTTTCCCTCAACACAGACTCCCAGGAGTGAGAATTATAACTCGAAAGTTTGAGTGGCAGGAAGGTAGCAGCTCTCTGCCACTCACACACCACTGACAAGAATGAGGCTGAGTGTATAATTGAGGCTGAGGTGGAAAAAAAAAAATGTTGTGTTAAAAGACTGTCAGTGCTTATGAAAATTCCTTATAACTTTTTTATTGAGAAGGAAAGCCAAACGTTATGAAATTGTTTTTTTCGGTGTTTAATTGGTCACTGATACAGTTTTTGACCCATTCATTATCTTAATACAGTCCAAAAAAGGATTTACAGCACATAGTCAGGGGTCTGCTTTTTGGCATAGTAACCCTGTCGTAGGAGCCTGTTTCAGGATACGTTTCGATCACTCATCACTCATTTGGCATGTGAATATTATTTTGCATGTTCTACAGCAAAACTTTTTTTTTAAATTTCAAAATTAAAATATGAAAAGGAAATAAATTTGTATTTTAATGTAATGGACAATTTTCTTGAAAAGTCATGCTGCATGGGCTGCTAGCAGCACTAGTTGGCGTTGGTACCACAATTTTGAATGCGTAGATGTTGCGCTTTTTGATGCTGAAGAATTGTAACATCGCGAGGCAGGATCTAAAGAGCATGTTTGTTGTATTGTCTGGATAGTGTAAGGAACAAAACGGAGATGGGTATAACATACATGGTTATACTATAATATGCCCCTTTACCAGTAGGCTACTACCCCGCTATCACTTTTAGCTGGCATGCCGACCAAAAACCGGCATATGATAAAAAATATAAATGGCATATCAAATGCTAAAACACTGCACAGCTGTTTATAAGACTGGGAAAAAGGATTTCGCCAGGTAAACAGTAGAAATGCTTATTGCTTCTTGCTGGATGATGTTGTGTGGCGGCAAAAGTTAAACCCTGGTTTGTTTGTTTTTTGCTGGAGCCTCTGCTTCGGCAGAACAAAAAGAACGGGAGCAATTCTGGTGCAGAAAATGCCGTTTGGGCTGTAGGAGCTAGGGTTGTTGATGAATGCAATTTCTACCTCATAAAATGTGCAAAGCCTTTGTTTAAACAGGTCTGCAGGCTTTACCATCTTTATTTATTTTTATTATCTGTTTTATTTTCTTTTATGATTTCATTTTATTATTTGTACTGTTATCTTTTAAGACCCATAGCAGCCACCAACTGCCGTTATGCTATCATAAAGCCCTTTGCAATCACCAGAAATGTGTATTCTTCACCTATGTGTAGCATGCACATCCTCACAAAAACGCACTGACTCATTCTTCAACACATCAGTCTACAGTGGCAGGGGCTGTCAAACATTACACAAGGTACATTTAATTCTCCATTCCCTGACTGAACATTAACAATCTTTCTAACTTTGGAGCCAATTTAATAGGTATTTGGTTAAAAGAGGTTATAGAGTAAAGCAGGATGTAAATAGGGCAGAGCGAACGAGTCAGATTTATCGAGTTTGCCAGCAACTTTGAGGGAAGAATACGAAATAAGTTGGAGGAAATGTCAAAGGCTGCCTCTGGAAAAGCTGTACTGATGTAGGAATTAAAGCAATACAACCAGTTAAGAAGTGAAATCTACCTTTTACAGAGCTCCTCTCATCTCCTGGGTAAAAATATATTTAGAGCTGAGGCATGTTCGACACAAAACTCTCCACAAACTATTTGTGTAATTTTGCCCTTGCAGAGAAGCGGGGAAGAACTCTGTTATTCCACCCCTGCTGTGATTCAGCATAGACAGCACAACATTTGAAAGCGACAGCACGAAAGAGTGAAACAAAACCACAGAAAAACACATACAAAAAGGCACCTGAAACTGTTTGTGTAGGCCACATTCTCATTAATCTCAGATTCTCTACCTTCCAGCTCTGTCTCCTGTCTACAGAGAAAAGACCTTTTATCTCCATACATCATATAGGGGATTGTCATAGTCTGTCTTGGGTACATCAATGGTGCGAGGCTTTGCCTTACTCCAGTAGCAGGAGCAGTTAAGCATATTAAAGTGTGTCTTATGAAAGCACCAAGCCCTTTACCTATTAGACTAATGCCTGTTCTGTCTGCTGTGTTGGTCTCTATGTGTGTGCCATGGTGGAGCTTCGCTAGGGTAGAAAATCTGGTTAGAGGGCACAGCACATACTCACAGAACTCCAGTTGCTCTGGGTTACTACTGTTACTACTGTACCCCAGTTTGTTAAGGTTTGTTTTACAACCTTGCTTTGGTTCCCTCTACCCTTTTCAACTCGACCTGATAAAGCACCCCGGCGGCTAAAGATAACATACAACTGGGAGCCTCACAAACTTGATCTTGTCTATTGCTGCTGTAATCTATTTAGTTACTTGATGCCTGGAAAATGGACAGTGAAATATTCTCTGGCTACACAGAGCATATCCAAAAGTACTGTGCCTTGTAACCAAAGGTACTGACAAGTTTTACAGGGCATACTGATGCTTGTAATTTTACAACTATGACAGACATTATGACACATTCCTCTTACAAACTCATTTGCAAGGACACATCTCAAAGCACTTAATAAGCAGAAGTACAGATGACGAAAGGAAAATAAAAAACTTTCCACTCATTCATACTGCTTGTGGGGCTCAGAGTATGTTGCAAATAGGACAAATGGATGAGAGGGTATCAGTCTTGGTTGCAGTCCTTCACACTGCCACTGTAGAATTAAAGTTACAGCAGTGCTACTACTACTTCAATATCACCAATGCTGCTGCAACTATATACCAATACTACCATTATTTCAACCTGTGCATATAGTGATGCCACTACTTACTATTACTACTACAGTTCAGTAACTACTGCTACTATTGTTACTGCTCAGTGTACTGTTACAACTACTAATAATATCAATTAAAGCTGCAAGCAGCGTTGCACAGGCCCTCGCGCTGTGACGTGCGTGGGGGCGTGACACGACCGCTGCGCAGTGGCAGGAGGTCTGGAGACACGCCCTAAATTGACACGCGTTTTGGGCCAGTCACAAAGGACTTAAATGTGGGAAGTGTAGTGCTAGACAACACCTGCTAATTATGTGCTGAGCAGCAGTAGGTGAAGTGTGGACCTCGCTGTGAAAATGCCATGTAAATCAATTGATTTTTGTCAGAAAGGGTTTACTTCCTGTTACCAGTGAGTGGCGCTGAGATGTTGAGTAAATTTTTCAATATAGACGTGTTCAGGCTGAGACTCTCATCAAACGTGCAAAGTTTGGTACAGATCTGAGCATTTACAGTGATTCCAGCAGGTGGCGCTATGAGGTTGAGTGAACTTTGACCTGTAGATGTGTTCAGGGTGTGACCCTTATCAAATGTTTGAAATTTGATAGAGATCTGAGAATGTACAGTGAAGTTACACCAACTTCTTGTTTTATGGTGAACCGTCAACCGTCACCACGCCACGGATACGCCCATTGACGAAAACTCACAGATAGCACTTATCATCGTCGATGCCTTTAAAATGCACAGTAAAAAAATAAAGTGGATCCGATTAATACCCTAGGAGGAGTTTGTTAAAGTACGCACCATATAAAAGGCCATAAATGGGCTGAAATTGCACATTCAAATCAAAATGGCTGACTTCCTGTTGGGTTTCAGGTATGGCTTCAGGAGGCTCTTTTGTGAGTGTTGGGATGATACATATAACACAAAAGTTTCATGCATCTTGAAGATTCAGTGTGCAGGGGGGTGTATTGTTGAAGGGATGCTTCCTGATGCCAGCATGAGGTTAAGTTAATTTTGACCTGTAGATGTGTTCAGGGCGTGACCCTTGTGTGAAATTTGGTAGAGCATGTACAGCAAAGTTTCAACAACTTCCTGTGTCATGGCGAAACATTAAACTTTGATGTCAAGCTAAGGACCCGTCGTTATCTGAATACTAACAAGATTCACAACATAGCATCATCAATGTCTTAAGGGTCTTCTCAGACTGTTTTGAAGCAGGTGAGGCAAATACGTTAGGACCAGTACATAACCGTGTAGAGACTTCCTGTTGCTAGCAGTTGGTGCTATGACATTGAGTGTTTTTTGGCATCTTGACGTGTTCAGGGCGGGACTCTCATCCCACATGTAAAGTTTGGTGCATCACTTTGGACGTCACACAGGATACACCCATCGACGAAAACTCACAGATAGCAAATTTTTCATCGATAATGCCTTTAGAAGGAACAGCACAAATTTGAAGTCGATCAGATGAATTCTGTAGGACCAGTTTGTTAAAGTGCACACCCTGTAAATGGTGAAAAATGGGTGGAAATCGCACTTTCAATTCAAAATGGCTGACTTCCTGTTGAGGTTAGGGTGTAGGTTCTTGAGGCTTTTTTGTGTGTTGTGATACGATACATGTCCTGAGAAAATTCTGTGCATGTAGGTTAAAGTAGACATTTAAATTATGTAATTTTTTGCCATGCCTGACGTGTGTGCAAAATTTGGTGAGTTTTCGGGGACATTTAGGCCGTCAAAAGTGCAATTCATTTGGGAGAAAGAAAGAAAGAAAGAAAGAAAGAAAGAAAGAAAGAAAGAATAATCCTTACAATACCAATAGCGTCCTCGCATGTTTCATGGTCGGCCCCTAATTAAAAAGTAGTTATAATTCACAGATACCATTGATTTTTTGTAATGCTAATATTGCTTGATTGCCTGCCACAATTGCCTAATTTGCAATGGGTTTCAGCACGACTCAAGCTCGAGATATCATATATGTGATAAACTGCAACTACATTTGATAAAGAGAAATGACTGATGATGCCTCAGGGTATGAGGGGAGGAGACAATCAATTTATCCAGTCAATAACAAATTACCAGGAAATTGATAGATTGCTTATGATACAGTTAACAGCTGAATTGACTTTTTCATGTGCGAAATGAGAATAAATGTACACCTTTTAGTGACTACACAGTGGCTGCAAGATTATTCCACACATTGCAATATGAGAAAAGCATATGTGACCTGGAATAGGAACATGCAGAAAATATATACTGTATATGAAAAAGATCACATTTGCAACTACTAGCTACAGGCTAAAGGTCTGAGCAAAGAGATAATATATTTGCTTTGAAATTAGTTATTTTTTTAAACTGTGTTGCACATATATGAAAGTCAACATTTTTTTACCCTTAAAATCAGGGTTGACAGACGGTTTGATGCCACATGGCCCCAGTATAAAGTTATAAGATAATGCCTTTGTAAATTACACATTACTTGCAATGCATACTTTGGTGATAAAGAGAACAGTCCAGAAGCCGTCCATTACAAAAGCTTGCTCCAAGAGGAAACTGATGTCTTTGTGCAGGAGGTGCAGAATCGCACCTTGAATTAAATTAGCTTGGGAGGAGATAACACGTTTGGTTAATGTACTTCACTGGCCCTAAGAGATCCATCGTCCAATGATCAATGACATCAGGGCGGAAAGCCAAACAGAAAGAGCGGTGATCGAAGAAACAGTCCAGCTTAGATAGAGCTACCAGTTGGTTTCTAACACCTGTAGAGGATGGGGCCATCTTTATGATGTGCAGCATGTACCTAGCGCTTTATGTTGGATGGCAATCACACGCCTGCCACGTAGAATGAAAAATGTTAAGGTAGCTTTTAAATAAAACCTGTGCATGCTCACATGATGTGCAAATATCACAAAACAAGAATGTGTGCACCTACAGCACCATGCGAGATGCAAATACTCGTTTTGAGAGGGTGTAACTATCAAATGTTACATATAATGTAACTCCATTTTTAATAAATAAACAATTTATCAGTTATCCTTATTTTTGCTAATCTATCAATCATTCCAGCAGCACATATCTTTTCCTTTTCCTTTACAAAGACTAAGGCATCTGCTCCTATCTCAGCTTTAATTTAAAATACTGCAGTTGCTGCAGCTCAAATATTTGCAGACCCTGAGCTACATGCATTGAGGGGTGTGAAACCAAAGCTGTATTGCAGTATTTCTAAGGGAAACATCCAATTAAGCTGCATTTCCACCAAAAGTACGTAGGACTTTCAAGTCCCTGCATCTCTTTTCAAGGAACTAAAAGGTTCCTTCAGCCCACTGTTGTGTGCAATTCTACCATTGGTCTAAAGACCTGCAAAGACTGTAGGCCTATACACTGTACGGAGTGAAGCACAGGCATTGTTATTTATTAACCACTATCCATGAGCAAAATTTATAAATGAACATCAGATTTGACTGGAACATAATGAAAAACTGCAGATCAGTTTGCCAGACTCACATCTGCGTTCGCCTGAGCGTCAGAGCAACAGGATGTTTAAGGAGCTTTATTACCTGCTTTAATTCTTAAAGGAACTCCAGCACAGAGAAAGCAACTCGCCCATTCAGAAACTAGTTCAAAAACTGACATTTTTTCTTGCTACAGTGCAAACACACATTCATGACATGCACACTGAAAAACTTCAGAAAAACTTCAAAAAGCAAATGCAAAGATTGCAAGTACTTGGTCTGCTCGGATCTTGAAAGCAGGTAATCAACCGCAAGGAGAAGAGCAAGCACAGTGGTTTACAATTAGAGATGTTTAGAGCCTTGATGTGAGCTGATTGCTAATATTTAACTCACTGTAGCAAACTTTCTTTTCCTAATATTTCAACACGTATTCCACTAAATTACTAAAAAACAAGTTTACTAAGGTTACTCATCTCAATCTCGCTACCTGGATACTGAGAGTTTGACAGCACAACTAAATTAGCTCTATGACAAAACCAGACAACTAACAGCATTAGCAACATGCAGCTGTCCTCCGTGGCTCTTGATTAAAATTTTGGTTAAAATAATGACTAGGCTGATTAGATTAGTCTCTTAGCATTTTAGCATCCAAACCATAAAACCTGTGTCAGTAAATAGATCATTTAATGAATGCAAATACATACAGACTCATGGGGATATAATTAGCCAGTTTTTGTGTTTTGATTTGAGTTATTTTAATTAATTATTAATTCATTATTATTATAAGGTGTAAATGCTGATATCTATAATGTTTCTTCAAACAATTTATTGTTTTTTAGAGATTATCTCCTTAAGATGCTATTCACAGCTTGTCAGACCATAAAATCAGAGACAGTAAAATAATAAAACCAAGGTTTCCTGTACAAGTTAGGTTAGTTTACTGTGACAGCCCTATGAAACCGGTCTCTGCTATCTATCCGCTTCACTGCTGATGTAGGTGGCACATTCGGACAGTTCTGAATTGGAGAGTGACTTTTCCAAATTGCACACCCTGCCGCATCTTAAGTTGAAAACGTATCAAAAGAAAACTGTCTGATCACTACAGCTGCACTTAGAATTAACACAGTTTGACATAAGGTGTGTGTTTTATTAAGGAAAAATGCTTATGCCTAGTGTAAGTTTCTATAGATATCCACATAGTCAACAATAACTAAGTTAAAGACAGTCCCAGATTTAAAATTGTTTATGTATGAGCAGTTTGAATAAGCTTTTACAGCTGGCGCAACAATCGCTTTATTATTTACTAATCATTTCATTATGACAAAAAACTGATGCTACATAATAATTTGATGTTTCCACCTTGAATGATACAGATGCACCGACAACATAATGACCATGTAAAGGCATAGGAGAGCAGACTCGATTGGTTTTCCTTATAGTATGTATGTAAAGACCTAGTTTCCACTATATGACTGTCTGGCACAAATTAAAGAAGTTTTGCATTTCTTGTCTTATCCAAAATGAAAAAAATATGGAGTATTTTCCTTTTCTTCTTGTCCTTGGTTTAAATGGATGAACCAGCTAATTGTACTTTGATACAATGACTACAGAATCTCATTTATGTGAACCACAGACATCTGAAATGGTCTGCTAAACAAACAGGGCCTTTGTGGAATGCCTAATTATTTCATTTGAGAAACAGATGAGGTTTTGAATACCTGCATTTTGCATCAGCTGCAGTTCTCTCCAAACTTATTTCACTACTTCAGTGTAATTGTTTTATTTATGTTGCACCAAATCCTAACATAAGTTATCTCAGGGGACATTATAGAGCAGGTTTAGACGATCTCTGTAATAAAGGAAGTGTTGGAATTAAGCCAGCTAAGCATTAGTATAATAAGGTTTAAACAATTATAATTAGTTTATGATTTCTGTGCAAATACATCCCTTTGAGGAAAGGGACAGGAGACTAACCAGAAGTGAACCCTAAACTGTTTTGTTATAAAAGGGAATTTAATACAAATAAGACACATTAAGAAATGGGAAGAAACAGCTGTTTGGCAGAAAACGAACCACAGAGAGGCAAACAAATCTAGGAAGCGTTTTAGGTCAGTAAGTGAACCCAGGTTTACGTTATCCTAAGGGGTTTAAGTGTTCCAGGCAGAAACCCAGAATATTTGAGAAAAACAGGAAAGAGCTCTGGCATGTTGGCAAAATCCAAACTGAGCCAAAAAGTGACGCTGGTAAATCTGTGCCGTTCCTGTATAGACTTGAGTATAAAAAATGATGTGAGGAACTAAGGTAATATCAGAATAGTCTAAATTCTAATTTGATCTTGACCCAGAAGCTCAATATCTTTAAGGAAATATTGATTTAACATCTATAAAAAATCAAAACAAACTAGCGCACACAGATTCGACTTACTACTTTATTTGTGAGCAACGCGTTTCGCTCATTGCTTCTTCAGGCTCACAGTGAAATTAC
>JAPMOB010131325.1:0-29894 GCA_029875015.1 Lepomis gibbosus | reverse complement strand
ATATATATGTATGTATGTTTAGTCAGAAAAGTAGATAACCAAAGATCTCTTGTCCGGAAATGTATTTAAATAGTGGCCAAGTAATAAATTAGGACCGCCTGCACCATTAGGATTTGATTTGCATGATATGTATGTTTGAGCTGCTTCTTCGTGATTTGTGAATTGCAATCTGAGAGCAATTTAAAGTACTAGTTTGAAATTTGGCGAGACATGCTTATTTGTTTTCCTGCCAAGTGAAAGTGAAAATGTCGATACTACTCTAATTTCTTTACGTTAAAAATTAATCTAGACTCAGGAGTCAATTAGCTTAGCTTAGCATAGCATATAGACTGGAATCAGGGGGAAACATCTAATCTGCCTCCTCATAAAACTACTGGATTGCCGTTTTTACATTCTATGTGTGTATAGTTTTAATTTCAGGAATAAAATTTGATATATATGTGAGTTTTAGGTGGTGTTAGGTGAATTTTGGAACTTTAAAGAGAGCCAGGCTTGCTGTTTCCTACAGTGCCCAGTCTTTATGCTAAACTAAGCCTTTCGACTCCTTGTTCCAGCCACATACAGAAATGAGTGATGTCGATCTTCTCATTTAACTAGGCAGGAATGTGAATAAGACTTTTCCACAACATTTATATATATATAACAATATGACCTCTTTAAACTATCCTTCAATAGTATAGTTTGGAGTTTTTGACTACTAGTGGAACTGTGGAGCAGTGTTTTGATGAGTGATCCAGATTTTCTATGCAATAATATAATTGCATTGTGGGATATAGATGGCAACTGAATTAACAGAGTAGTTTTAGGAAAAAATACTCTGTATGCCTCTGCGTCAGAGACTAACTATGTTTAGGAAATGTACACAGAAACAGCTGTATGACTTCCCTCAAATTCATGCAATTCCATCAATCAACTGTTGGTGGCAGTTAGGGGTGTAACTAAACAGGAGGCTTTATCACTGAGGGATAAAACATATCACAGTTGCATTGGGAAACAGGCAAACTGTTGGTTGTGTTTATAACAGGACGAAGTGTCTCTGAATTTATTTTATTAATATACTGAAAAAAGTTGTTCTAGACATTTTAGATGTACTTTATATACAACCCTAACTTCAGCAACATTTTTTTTCTGTCCAGTCACCAAAGAGACAGACTTCAGTGTGGGATCATGTGTTAAAAATAACAGCTATATTAGTATTATTGCAAAAATGTGGATTCTGCTTGTATCTGTACAGGGCACATCTGTGTATATCCAAACAATGCATTGGTATTTGTTTACATCCCTAGTGGCTGTATACCCCATAAAAGGCAGCCAATTAAAGTAGAGAAAAAGAAAAACACTAGCTGATAGAAACAAAGCACATAGTAAAGAGTTCATTAATGTGAGAAACCATGAATGTAATCAATAGCGTATTTGTACCTTTAAATGGATGTGCAAATTCATAATAAACACAAGATTTACTACGTCACCTTCAGGTCTCTGGAGAAGTTTAGGTTATGAACTCCAGCATTTCTCTTCTTGAAAGTCTTTCTATACTGAATGACTTTCTGCAGTTCATTCTTCAGGACTGAAGCAACACACACACACACAAGCACACACACACACACACACGCACACACCTTGGTTACCATCTATCATATTTGACCACTGAGGCAAACAGCTGCTTTAAATCAGATGTTGTCTCCTGTGTGATCCTATGAAGTGCTGTATTTGTGCTTGTGGCAACTGTTTGAAAGTCATCATATACACAACATATTGGATTGAGCCCATATATTCCCTAGACAAAGAGATCATTATGTTTCAATGATGTATACTGAAAGTATAATTACAGGAAGATCTAGTAAATGTTACAATCACACTTCCTCATAAGTAACTTACGTTGGCACAAAAAGTAGGGTCAGTATTACAGTGATCTCAGCAAATTTGAGAACAACGGTCTTTGGGCACAGTAGTAAAATGCGATCTACTCACCATCTACTTCTGCGGTCAGGCCTTTGATGGAAGCTATCCAAAAGAGAGAGAGAAAAAAAACAGTGACGCACACACACAGTAAATACACGTTTCACTCAACAGACCACAATTGAAAAGAACCACACAGTTTTTTTTCAGCTTTGATCAAATCTTGATTAGCAAATACCTCCCGGGACAGTTTCAAATTCTGCCAACTCCTGGGTAAAAGTGGCGAAGCACGGTTCATGCAACATGATCTGCTCCACAAGGGCATGGAGCAAGGTGAACTTCCTGTCTCTCCCACGGAGCTGAGAGAGCTGCAGATGGAGAAAACACAGAGTGAATAAAGGCCATGGCCTGTACTAACCCGTAGTCCCCTGCCACAGAGCACAAGGTCTTACAACATAAAGAAATCAAGACAGCTGTGTACTGTGATATCTACACCTGTGTGTGCTGCTGCAACAATGCATGAAAAGAATAGGATGGCAATGAATAGATTCAGTTTACATTTGTAGAGAGATTTCTTTCTATGCCACACATCGAATGTTTTGTGTTTATATCGTCCAAAAAGGTTTACCTTAGATTTGAAATAACTTTGCTAATACTTTGCTGTGAGAGCTAATCATTTTTGTGAATTATGTGTATGTGTAATGTTTTTATAATGTTTTTTTTCTATTATGACACAATTTAACATATTAACTTAAACTAGTATGGAAAATAAGATTTAGTAAAGGGTGAAATATTGTAATATAGTATTACATAATATATAGTATAGTACATCTAAATAACAGAATAGCAAACATAATAGTATAATATATAACAAAATATATAAATCAGTCCAAGAGAGAGACAGTGGCGAGGGAGAGTAGTGGAAATAGTTAGACGTAGTAGTAGTAACAGCAGTAACTGTAACTGCTTCCATGTATTTGCATAAAATTTCAGTTATGACTCTAAAATCCAAGCCATGCTACACTTGGTGGTGTAACATAATTGACATGCAAGAGGGTCCTCTTTAATAGTGTAATATACATTCATGGTCTATTTCTAGGTTGTTTATCAATTTAAGGCACAGGCCAGCCTGTAAGATTTATGTATACAAGACATGAACCGAGTATTGATGCTCAAGAGTAAAAGAAAAACAAACAAAACAAAAAAAAGATCTGACAAAACCTCAATACATTTTTCTTGAAAGCAGTCGGCCATTAATTTGATGAGTCTGTCTCAAGCAGCAACAGTTTACTATTCTCAATTAGACCTGGAAACACCTCTAAGGGAACACGAGGCCTCGGCTTCATTAAATGGAGCAGAGGACATTTTACTTCTGTGCCAGGAGCATTGCCCCTTAAACCTTCCCAGCAGAGAGACTTGCACACAAAAGAGTGGCTCAAACTGAATTCAGAGGAAGACAACACTTTAAACTATACATCCAACAACTATTGAAACGTAACAGAAATAGTTCAAAATTTTAGAAACACTTTTATTCACCTTCTTGCCTGGAGTTATATGAGAGGATAGAGACCTTATACCTGTCTGGTAAATATGAAGATATAATCAGCAGATGGTTGAAACAAGGAGAAACTGCTAGCCTGTCTCTGTTCAAAGGTAACAAAATCCACCAACTTGGACTTCTAAAGCTCATTAATTTACTTGCTATGTCTTGTTTATTTACTCCATACAAGCAAAGGTGAGAAAATATGTGCTGGACCTTGGTTGGGCATAGAAGAAACTCTACTCTGTCTTGTCATCACTCTAAGGTCCCATTTCATCACCTAGGCATGAAATCTGTGTGATCTGCTAACCTCGCATTAGAAATGCAAAATGTGTGAGAAAATGTGACAAGACGTGACAAGGCATGTGGAGGATGGTGCATTCTGGGAAGTCCAAAAATGGTTTTTCCACTTTTTAAAACAAAGTAAATTTTTTTGACTGGTGAGCTTCAGAAATGCTGACATTGATTTTGTTACCTTTGGACAGAGCCTTGCTAGTGGCTTCCCAGTGTTTACAGACTTTATGCTAAGCTAAGCTAACCATCTCCTGGCTCCAGCTTCACTATTACAGATATGTATAGGCATCACTCTTCTCACCTACCTCTCTGCAAGAAAGAAGCATATTTCCAAAAGGTCAAACTATTCCTTTAAATACAGCAGAAACGATCTTAGAAATTTGACTGGCTGCAGTTAATAATGGTTCACTTCTGAGATATTCTGACACTAGTGGCCACAGTCCTTCTGACAGATGTCAGAGACCTGAGTGAACCTGGGCGAACAAAAAGGACAAGAGAGACAGTTGAAAGAAGATGTAGAGAAGCCTTGTTGTGTATATCAATGAGTAGTCTTATTAGCCTGGTGCTGCAACTCAATCAAAGGTCAGGCAACGGTGGTAGAGTCGTACTTTAGTTAAGGAGGAGAGGCGGAATCCCTTGGCCTTTTCGTTTTTGGTGTTCTCGTTGAGGTAATTGCCAATGGCGAGGAGGTACTCCAGCACGGAAACAAATGACCTGCAGTTGTTCAGCTGCATGCACATTCTGATCTTCTGGTTAATCAGCTGGAAGACAAACACAGGGGCACAGAGCAAAGTAATTTTGTTCTGTAATCCAACCGCACAGGCTCTTGCATTCATGTCCTCACACAACAACCGTGAAATTTAAGTGGAATAAGGCTGAAGCTTGTTTTGGGGCTCTCTGTGCTGACAAAGTGTAGACAAAAATATCTCAAGGCCTTAGTATTTTGCATTATAAAGATAAACAGCCATCTCACAACACCTCATTTGACCTCATAAAATTGATAATCAGGGCCTTGTTGTTTGGCAAGATTATTATTTGGTATGCATTTGTGTCAAGTACAAATATCCCTCTAGAATTTCACACAGTTTCTCTGTTTAACCAGTTCTGAGCAGATCCTGTTGAATATGGATAGAATCATACTGAAAACTGAAAAGAAATGAAAGTGGTATTTTAGGTTTTGCCAATTGAGTGTTGGAATAAAAAGGAGTTGATGCTATGGGAATCATAGTCCTTGACAAAGAGTTAGCTTTTCCAAATAAGGTCCATGCCAGCTAGCAGCAACACTCTCACCATATGCTCCTGTTTTAAGAATAACTTCCCAAAACCTACCAGTGGGACAGCCACAGTTACCCAGAAGAAAAAGCAGATAAAATATATAAACTGGCTTTGCACAAGGCCATCTGTGTCATCATGGCAAAAACTAGTGTAGTTTGTATAAAACATAATTGAAACACCTCTACACATGGCGTCATGTAACCTGCTTTTACTGTTAGGTATTGAAGTTACTATATCATAAATAAGTCAAAAGTAAATTGTAAATATGTTATCCTCCTATACGCTCCTTTTTACATTATAGACAATGAAACATACATTTTCAAAGTTCTAATGCGATATGTCCATATCTTAATTGTTTAGTTTTCTCTGAGTATATGATAAATATACTATGTCAAAAAAACATTTATGAGTGTTTTATATAAAATCCCTCTCTTTTCTGTTCCTGCAAAATGTTAAAATCTTTTGAGATGCCTTATCCATAACTCTAAGACATCTACATAAAAATCCAATCAAATGAATTGCGGGGTAACTAGCTAACCCCTCCCAAATAAGCTGGAGTTAGCTTGTGGATCATAGGCATGCATAATCTTAGCTAGCAGAGCCATATCATTTGAGGACGTGTGTGTTTGAAATTTCTATTGGCAGAAGCTCTGTTTACATTTCCGAAAGAGCATGGTACTGCTCCAATTTATTAATTTCTCCCTGTTCTTTCACCTCCTGATATAACAACATAGATGAGACAGGTGTGAGTGGAGGGACTTTCTCATCCACAGCTCTGGAGACAGTCCAGGATAGTTTCCATGGAAAAGCTTGGGGAAGCTCAGGGAAGCTGCTGTGAGCTACTCTTTATCAGACGTGCATTTGCCAAACTAAACAGTCTTCAATCTTGAAATCCTTTCTCTCGTAAAATGCTACAAAAATACTGTTTGAAAAAAAAATCTGTAAAATAGGAGTTATTCCTTGCCATTGTTGCCAAGTGCTTGCTCGTGGTGGGAATTGTTGAGCTCTGTAAGTAATATTAAAAGTACGGCTAAGTACGGCTTAGACCTGATCTACATAAAAAGTGCAGTTAGATAACTTGTGTTGTGAACTGGCAGTAAATAAATAAAATTGAATTGTATTTTAATAAATCATAAATCTCACCTTTGTACAGCTTGTCCAAGTAAGTTTTCTACTGTCCGGTCTTTTTCACCTTATTCTGCTGAGCCAAACCATAATGGGCTCATTACTGCCCACTGAGGCTGGAGGGCAGAAAACATTTGACAGTTGATGGAAACAACCAGACCCTTCTCGAAACAGTTGTAGTGACTATTTTTTTCACCCCAAAGTTATACTTTATCAGAAGTGTTTTCCGGCAGTTCTATTTCTCAGTTTCACAAAACAAAAGATTCAACAATGAAGACTAACTGGTTGGTTTGGCAAATGCATGTCTGGTTACCTTCCCCAAAGCCGCTGCCCTAAAGCTTTTCTATGTTTTTGACGGAGTGGATGAAAAAGTCCCAAACAGGGCTAGATCTAAAGCCCAGCATCTCACTACAGCTTCATATCGCTCTGTATTCCCATCTACACCCACTTTTGAGCTATCCAATCAAATCTGTAGGATTTGATTTAAATCCCTCTCGTGACTAAAACCTGTTTCAGTCGGAAATTATGTTATATTACAGAATCTAAAGATGCTCTAACATCTGTTTCATTGTGACTTTAATTGGAAAAAGCACATTAGAAAAATGAACTGCTGAAAAAGCTACATTTGGTTTTACCATTCAGTACATCACAGGTTTAGGGGCTGCTTCCCTGGCCAGAGCTCTCCCTGTCTCGTGCATCACTGGCTTTGGTTCTGTGTGTTTGCCTCTCTTATTTATATTTGGAAATGGTTTCACACAGAGCACAGCAAACAGTTGAAAGAAGGAGCCAGGTCCACAATGCAGAGTAAAACCTGTCATTGTCACTGGCAGTGAAACCTTGCACCAACAAGCACATTGTAGGTGAGAAACATCTCCCAGGTGGTGACTTCTCCATTTTCTCTTCTCAAGCCCCATCTGTCAGGTGCTGGGTAAATCCTCCTTAATGTTCTGGCTTTAAGAAGACTGTTGTGTCAGAGAATTGAAGGATTTGGATTATTCTGCAACAGAGAGGACCCTAACATCTTCACGTTTGAACATATGCTATTGGGAAACAGTAACACACTACGATGTGGACTGTAGATTAGAAAGCGGCAAACCTCTTGTCACAGAGTACCTACAAGCAAATAACAAAGTTTAATCGAAAAATTACCTTTTTTTAGTAAATCTAAGCTGCAGCGCAGTAGAAAGAGAAACAATATCAGAAAGAAAAAGCCATGAGTAAATTGAAACTTAATGAAATTGCTAATCTTTCTTGTCGAGTCGTGCAGCGCAGGATATGTTTGTCTCTGTGTTTTAGACAAAGAAAAATTGCTATCATAGTCAATGGATTACAGTGCCATCATTCTTATCCATTGTTTCTCTTCATTCTCAGACAGTCAGCAGACAAGAGATTAGGACTGAAGCACTGATGCTGAAAGAAACAGAAGCTTGAGAGAATCACATAAAAAACAGAAAAACGACCCAAGAGCTGGGAGGTATTCTTGTCTTGACAGCAATATCTTCACACCCTGCAGGCCCCAATGCCAATAAAGAACAATCATCTATAAGAGTGTTAACGATTAGTCTTACTAATGATGAACCCGAAATGTCTTGGTGCTCGCACTGTACAAGCCTTAAACATTCGGCCCTATACGTATGAGTTAAGAAAATGCTAAAATAATCTAAAAAATAACATATATATTTTAACTGGAACTTTGATAATTTTTTAAACTTTGTTTTACCTGTATTCATTTAAGAGCACTTCTCTTTGTAGAAAGTCCAGAAGTTTGTTGAATTAAGTTAAATTCATGAATCTTTCCCCCTCTCTCCCCAGTGAAACCTCCAAAGTGGATTTTTATTGGGTTTCTGATAAAGATAAAAAAAATTGTATGTTTTACATCACCTACAGAAAAATGGAACTTGATTTGATTAAGGTCCATCTTTTCTTCTCTGTCAAATGAAGAGAGGTGTCTTAAAGTGCCTCTCATGCCTTTCTGTTTTCAAGACTCTAACAATCCAGCGAATAGAATAGAAACTACTTCACCCACCACTTCAAGCATAAAGCTCAAACTGGAGGGGAAAAGGCTTTCATGTATTAATGTCAGTTTGTCACCAGATGGTCTTTTCATTTATGTCTAAAGCAACGATGAAATTTGCATTTGCATTACGGAATAAATTTGCATGCTCGTGTTTCGGCGCATGGTGTGGAGGCTGTGGTTTTATCCTTGTTTAGTTGTAGTAATTGGACAGACTTGGAAATGTCTGATTCGACCTTTGATTTGACTCCATAGGTACTCGAGCAAACTCACAGGCTGCAGGTCATTCATGCTGATCGGGAGCTCTCGCAGAGTCAGCAGCAGGTCGAGTTGTGTGCTCAGGCAGGGGATGTTGCACATCTGTAGCAGGGAAAAGGTGTGAGTGTAATAAGCTTTGTGTATACAAAAGGGAAAGCAATTATATCACATTGTCACACAACCTGATTATTCAGAATTATCTAAAAAGCAGTGCTGCGGGGAGGTGTTGCAATGAGATACCGTCTTTGCTACAGCTTCTTCTTACAGACTCAAGTTATGTGGCGAGATTACCTCAGGCAAAAGATTGCTGCGGGCCTGTCGACAGGCTGATTTAATAGAGCAACTGAAGGCTTGACACCTTGAAGCGATTGGCTGAGCTGCCTAGTCGACCTTTGAGTCGGAGCTAACCTCTAATAAATCACTCTATGTTGTCAGACCGTCTCGCTCATGCTCAGGTACCATCTCCCAAAAGTCAAAGGGCACTTAATCTGATGGATGGTTAAGGAAAGACATTAGGATTAGTGTTAAATTAAGACCATGTAATAATTTGGCTGTTTCTAACATTAATGTCCCATCCTCCACACGTCTTGTCACATTTTCTGACACATTTTGCATTTCTAATGTGAGGTTAGCAGATCACACAGATTTCATGCCAAGGTGACACTGTTATAATTTAACTCCTCCTGGGCTAAAATTGTGTTAACACATTAGTCACTGCGTTTCTCAGGTATTTTGCTGATTTTTTCTCAGATCCTTATTCAGAAACTCTCACTTTAAACATGACAGGCATGATTTCAGAACATACACTGACCTTGTATACAATGTAGTGCAACAAAATGCACAACATGCAGGAAAGCATGATTAGGATTTGTTTTATCTTAAGGAAAAGGTCAAAGCTTCAACACTGATGTATTGACAGTTTTCTTTAAAGCTAGGGTAGGCAATTTTTTCAGAAGTATTTTTGTGATATTTGTAGAAATGCTCATCCTAACAACAATCAATAAATCTAATGCTCTGACACAAAAGTGAAAAAATTCTGCTATCTGTGTCCGTCGCAGTACTGTAATAATCACAGTCAATCATTTCATTCACTAAAAATGAAATGACTGGCTGACCTCCCTGTATACCTACCCACTTGCCTAGCTGTGTTTTGGGGGAATGGATTTGGAGGGATACCTAAAGGGAGGGGGTGGGATTTTTTGGTTGGAAACTTTCAAAATCTAGCTGTCTCTTGCTAGTTTTTCCAATGTTACTTAACCTATCTGTTGTCAGATTATACTCCATCCTGAGACATCCCGAGAGCAAAGTGATTAATCAGAGACCATTTTCAACTGGCTTAAAGCTACAGTCTGTAACAATTCAACATGCAATGCGTCTCTCTCCGCTGCTCTTAGCACTCTGCTAAGCCCCTCCCACCAAACCTACACGCAGAAGCCGGTTACCCTGTGAAGCCACAGCCTGCGGCAAGCGCTTTTCAGGAACCTGGTCCCTTTCTGCGCAACTTATGGCAGAATCCTAAAGGCTTCTGAGGCAGCTGTGACACCGTCTAACAGAAGTTTCATGTGGACCCGGGACATGTTTTGTGCTATATGCTGTTGTTGTCTCAAATGTTATTAGGAGAAGTAGGAAGAGCAAGAGGAACCAGATTTTTTTTTTTTTTTTTTACAGATTATTGTTCTCATTACCTACTGTCAGGATATGACAGTTTTAGCAAATATGAGAAAAAGTTATTATTAACAGAATTCACTACTACAGGAAAACAAGGCTTAAGAATCTAGAGTTTGGAAAACAGCCATGCTTTGCACAGTAATGCACAGCAGTACATTGAGTTAAATGCTAATCTCAGCATGCTTGCTTGCTAACAATGACAGTGCCTCACCATTTTTGTTAAGTGTGTTGGCATGCTAATTAGAAATAAACACCTAATACACAATACACACAATGATGCTGATGGGTATCTCATATTTAGTCATACACCACAGTATTGGACAAATTAAAATGCTGACCTGATGGCACTAGAAAAAATCATGATCACTGAAGATATTACATTTCATCCTCAGGATGCGTTCACACCAACCTTGTTTAGTCCGGTTATAGTGAACCCTGGAGGGGTTATCCTCTTGTTGCAATTTGTTAGGGTTGGTGTGAAGGCTGGACTCGAACTCTGGTGCGGACCAAACAACTGCACTCTAGTCCACCTCGAAGAGGCGTGACCTTCTAAAGTCTGCTGATATGCGCTGAGGACCAACACTAACATGTCTTTTTCCCCACTGACTATATGACCAATAATAGAACAACATTTTCATTACATGGCTTTTGTTTACACTTCCTGGACCATTTGAGTTTTTGCCTTTGTGAGCACAAAGTTGGAAAATTTCTCCCACTGGTAAGATTCAAGAACTGGACCTTTAGGTGTGAACCCACCCTGAATTGGACCTGAATTCGTGTCCCGCCACATTTCATGGCAATCCATGCAGTAGTTGTCAAAACATTTCACTAAAAACTAAAAATGTAAACCTCATGGTAGCGCTAGATAAAAAGCAATGAGGATCTCTAAACTCAGCATGATTCATCATCTGGGGACCATTAATGTCTGTAGAATATTTCAGTCTGGGCCAACAGTCATCACACTGGTATTGCCATCCCTATAGCCACACCAGTACTGCAAAACACTAGCAGACCATGCACGTTGGTAATATGAGGGAATAGACAGAGCAGTACAGAATACAGCTGAAGTTGACGTTCACGTGGAAGACATTTAACTCCAAGTAATAATGATGCTAAAAAATATGAAACTGTGATAATCCGTAAAGAATGTGTCAGCCTGTCATTTTCTTTAATAATTTAATAGGGTTTTAGGGGGAGAATGTGTGAAATCACTGAAAATTGCAGTACATTAGTTTTTTGTGTTTTTTTTTAAACCTGCTAAAGAGTGAGCAATCACCTCTAATCTTTCTATTAAGTGCAATATATGAATACCTGCTTTAGTTCACAGCAATAAAGAGGGCTGGTTATGTTCTCTATTTAGTAGCATTCAGGCTGACTACAGTCTACCACAGAAGGCACGTGCCTTCAGAAGTACACAAGGTTTCCATAGGCGACGCCACCCTCTCTCTTACATATAATATCCCTTATGCCTGGTGTCAAATATTCCTGAAAGACACTGTGGGCTGATACTGTTCATCTGTTACCCCTCCTGCCAGCCTTTAGCCAGCTGCACACAGGTCAGATGACTGCCAGGCTGGAAGGTGATAACCACATGAATGCTAAGAGCTTGTCATGGCATTCACCATGCGAAAAAGCGCTATATGAGCAGGAGCTGCATTTGATTCTGATAGGGTCACAATTCAAATCAAATTGAAAATAATTCTAGTTAATATTGGGAACAAGAAATGTACCTCCATCATGTACTGGTCTACAACATGCAGTTCTGTCACAGGTCCCTTGTGGGATTTGTACATTTCCACATCATCCATGGTGGGGACGTACCTTTAACATAAACACAAACATAACAACATCAGTGAATTTGTTAGATGCCATACTAGTTTATTGAGTTTTAAAAAATCAAAATGAGTGAAAATGTCTTTTCTCAATTACCTTCTAGCTATGAGTCATGGGCTCCTACATGAAAACACTATTTTCTGCCAAAGTTAGAATAGTTTTTGTGAGAGAGTCCTGTACTTCAGTTCTATGTACTTCTCACTGGTTTGAAGTGGGCCGGGCCCAGTTGCATAAAAGTGATATCACATCCTTTTGAGCACCAATCAGGAATAAGCAACATTTGAATCAGAATCTAATGGCCAAAACACCCACACAGTTGTTGAATATTAAATTTGTAATGGTCCCTACAGACATTGTTTAGACTCTGACGCTGCTTATTTAGTCATCAATATTTAATGTTGAATGAGTTTTCAGGTGCTTTAACTGTCTTGCTCCTTTCATTTTATCTGAAGTTGTGGCAAAAACTACAAGCAGGTACACTAGATCTGTCAATAGATGATTAAATTAAGTCATTGGAGAAACAACAATGATATATGATATATTTTCATCCTTCCACCGGTGTCTATCTAGTATGTTTGATGTCTTCATGCACCACGTTAAATTTAAAGTTAGTTACCTTTAGTGTCTCCTATGTTGTTTTTAAAATGCAATGACTGATCACTGAGCCACTTGGCGTAGCAGAGACAAGCTGTAACTGCAATACTGAAATATTATCACCTTATAGCAAATAGTTGGTAGCAAATAGTTGCTTATTTACACATCCCGCAGTTACAGAGCAACATTAGCATTCATATGGAGTCGTGTTTGTGTACACCTGATAATTGAAAGTCCAATATTCACTCTGTTTTTGGTCTCTACCAATTCCTGAGGGAAATATGTCATTCTTCAGCTGTTAAATGCTTCACTATGTTCACCAGATAGTTGCTAATTGTGTCTGCCATTTGGCGCTCAGCAGATAGTTTATCAGAGCTTTTTTGCTTAACACTGCTGCTTGCTTGCAGCTGAAAACGACACTGATAAGAGCGATGACAGTGAGTTTATAGAGCTGAGGGGAAATTTATCACTAAACAAGACACCTTTTACATTACAGGCATACATCATTTGATCCATCATTCTAAAAATATTGATTGATAGGGACACCATAGTCTTGTGGTTAAGAGTAAACACAATGCCAACAATCACACATGCAACAACAAAAAAAACTCAACACAAAGAATAAAGGAAAGCTTGGCAACAATCACAAAAGTAGAAACTTTCCTTCCAGAGCTTATGTCAATAGGTGCCATAGTGAAGATTTTATTTGTAAGGAGAAAGAGTGCATGTTGGACCATGTCCAGTCCACTATGGAATACGGCGTTATGGATTAGATTTCAAATGCATTCAATAGGCTGTACATTTTTAGAATATCTAGTGTTTCTGATGTACCTCCTTGGCTTTTATTTAAGAAACTGTGATATACTCTGAATTCTGATAGTGTGAAAACTAGAATTCTGATAGTTACAACCAGTGCGCGAAATACGAGAATCACATTTTTATGGGGTCTCAAAACTTGACTTAATTTTGTATTTATCTATATCATAAAGTTTATTTATTTGCATATAATGCTTTGCTGGCATGAATAATGGCATTGCTGGTTACAGTCATGCAAGATATTAACATGGGCTAACTTATACTTTTAAACTATGCGGTTCTGTTCCTCGTCTGCATATTTAAAAAGGCCCACTTCCAATAAAATTTAATGAAAAATATCAGTCCTTATTTATCTACGAGAAAAAAGGCAGCAACAAAAAAAAACACAGACCTATCTATTGACCTATAGATTAATTTTAAAAAAGGATGATGTTTTTCACACACACTTACTCATTTTTGACCTTTGTGGCCTGGAGAAAGGCAAGTGATTAAAAGCCAAGCAGCACTGATGGTCCTCGTCAGATTCTGTAAAGCAGCGATACGCTGATGGGAACAGCCATTTACTGGCTTGCTCTGAATTTGAACCTCGCTCGTCTTAAATTGTTCTTTCTCTTTCTGTCTTTTCCGTGCGTTCTGACCTCAAACCAAAGGCATTCACTTTTTCATGAGTGAGCCTGTGTGGCACTGGAAAAGCACCAGCCATTAATATTGCAGCACCTGTTGGGAGTGGCTCTTTCAAGATTGTATTCCTCAGGTCTACACCACGATGCATTAAAATATATATTATGTTTTCATAAATAAACACAAGTACATTAGATTACTTTCGCCTTCCGAGAGGTCATCATCCAAAGCCACTGAGTAAACTGCAGGTAAGACTCAGGAAGCATTTTACCCACTTTCAGTCTTATATTCCTAAGGGCATGTCAATAGTTTCCATCTCCACAAATAACCTGAGATAAAACTTTTATTAGTAAGCTGCTTTGGTAAAAGGTTCTGGCATCTGCTCTTTAGTATTAGTACACTGTGACGGACTGCTGTGCAAACCCATGTGTCTTCTTCACATGAACAGGCAGTGGTTTCCCCTGTTCCTCATTGTCCTGACTCTACCATGCTTTCACATCCCTTGTTGATGCTAAGCTGCTAGTATCCAAAGGTTTTGTCTCTGCCAATGAAAACATGCATAAACCACCCATGGACTCTCATGCACAAAAAGTCATTCACCTCTCAGCTTCAGTTGTGATACTATCAGGAATGAATACAAATCATCTTTTTTGGCACAAAGTCATACCTCCTCAGAGAGGTGATGTGCTCATCAGACAGGCCTCCATCTTCCTCATTAATGATGAACAGTTTGTCCTTCAGCTCTCCCGGTTGCACTGGAAAACTTTTGAGGAAAATACCTAGAAGAACAATAGATTAGAAAAAGTCAACACACTCAATAGTACATGAAAGCTTTGCTTTTGACAGATAGTCTTCTTATCCTGCGATGAAATGACTCAAAAAGCATTCTGAAGACAAAGGGTTCTTTGCTTAATTACTTTCTCCCAAATGCCTAAGGGAAATGCACAAATTTGCATTCTATCAAGCCAAACCTGATCTGATTTTTTTTGTTTTGCAGGAAATGACTGGCATAACTCAGGAGCTGTGAGATGCATTCATTAGGAGCCTGCATCCAGAATTTTTTGACATGTATGTAAAATACATTGTGAATTTTACAAAATACAGTTGAGATGCTTGAGTCAGCCAATCAGGCTTTGGAAGTGTCACATTCAACTTTCTTTTATTAAGTTGTGAGCTTGTCACCTAACTTGTGGTCAAAGCTTTTCCTGAAGTGGAGTTTTGTATTTATGTGCTGCCTGTTATGGCAGCAAACCTTTCTTTCTCCTTAATTATAATGTTTAATTTCAAAGCAAAAAATACTGTTATTTTGTGAAAAAAGCTGTCTTGTTGAGAAATAGATGAGAAAATTGATACCACTGTCCATTTATATTAAGTTAGAGTAGCCAATTATCATAGCATTAAAACAACTGGCTTGGCTCTATCTGAAGGTAATTAAATCCATCTATTGGCACCTCCAACAGTGTTTATGCATATAGCAGCTTTAACAGACACCAGTCACAAAGTGCTTTACAGTCAAAGAAATAAAATCACATACAATCAAATAAATAAAAATAAAATAAAATAAGAGAGGAACAAACATGAGACACATGCTAAAAAATTAAATACCACATGCTACCTAAATGCCTGTCTGAAAAGATGTGTTTTAGCTGCTTTTTAAAAGAGTGTTAAAGACCTCAGGCTTGTTGGGAGAGTATTCCAAATCATGGTTCACCCTGTGCAGATGACCTAAGAACTGAGCTCATGGTATGGGGATGCAGAAGGTCCGTGATATACTGTGCAACCTGGCCATGTAGTATTCTATTAGTGAGGAGCAACATTTTAAAATGAATTTTAAAATTAACAGGGATCCAATACAGACAGGTTAAAATAGGTGTAACCATCTGTTGGAATGTGTTAGGAAGATTTATTAAGGTCGGTTAAAAGAGAATTACAAAAGTCCAAACATGGTGAAATAAAACCATGTCTTAGGATCTCCATTTCATTTCTTAACACAACAGACTGAGTTCTGCTATGTTCCTTAGGTGAAAGAAACACAATCGAGTCTACCTTATAATGTGAGAATCAAAACTCTTAGATTGGTCAAGAAACACACCAAGATTAGGCAGACTAGACCAAGTAGATGAGGATAAGGCACCATGGTTCTGCCTGATTACAGAGTGAAGGCTCTCAGCAGCAATAATCAAGACTTTACTTTAATTTGCATTTAATTGTAGAAAATAACTGCATTTAAACAATTCTTCAGTACAGACATTATGAGGCTCTTTGGGTTTAAATGAAAAATACAACTGAATGTCATCAGCATGCAAATGATAGGAGAGATGTTGCTAAAACTACTGATAATCTGTCCTAGTGGCAACATGTATATGGAGAATAAATGGGTCCCAGGATTGATCCTAGATTGGATAGAGGCTGACATAACTTCGTCTACAGAGACTGATATAGTCCTATCTGTGAGATAGGAGGAGAATCACTCCACTGCAGTCCCAGAAATGCCCACCAGGTTCTTTAAGATGACATTAGATAGACATTATTGATCACACACTGGGGACATTCACTAGCATGTGGATTAAAATATGGTGGTCAACAGTATCAAATGTGGTGCTAATGTAAACTAAAACCAAAACTGAATAATCTCCAGCACTTGCAGCCATTACAATATCATTTGATATCATGAGACCTTGAGGAGAGCCATTTCAGTGGAGTATAGTTTACGGAAGTTAGATTGAAATTTATCAAACAACAATTTGTCCTAACAAGGCTGCAAGATAAAGGAGTCCACGACGGATGCAATTGATGAACTACTAGTGAGTGGACTGGATGATGGTTAGATTTTTGCCCTTATATTTTCAACTTTATCTATAAAATAATTAAGAAAGTCATTGCCGTCACTATTTCAGAAGATTTGTAAGTTAGGAGTGCTGGGAGAAACAATATAGTTTACAGTGTTAAAAAAGGCTTTAGGGTTTCTCTTGCTGGAAGATATTAGATTCTGAAATAGAAGAAGATCTCTCAGCCTTCACCATGTCATTATGAGCACCCATAAGTTCTCTGAGATGCAGTCTGTGTACTTTGAGCGTCGTGGCTTTCCACAAGTGTTTTCTGTCTTTCAACATTTGCAGCTAAAGTTGGTTTGTTTTGTTTTGGGGTTTATTTAAGAGGAGCTACTTTATCCAGCACCGAGATGCAATGATTGTTAAGAGACTGGACTAAAGTGTTAATGTGTTCTTTAAAAATCCATCCTTCAAAACAATATTCCTGTCAGACACCATAGATAAATTGACAGCTGTAGCCTTGTTTATGAAATAGGTGCGTCTCATACAGTAAGAAGACTGAGATTCCAATGCAAAGCCACTGTCAAACAAAATTTGTGGTTACTGACACATAAATCCTTAGAGCCTACAAATCCATTATCAGTACCATGTGTAAACACCAGGTCAAGAGTGTACATATTATTGTGTGTCAATATTTTGCGGCCAAGTTTCAGTCACGAAAATAAAGTCCATTCTTTCTCTACAAAAGTCACTCAGGGTAAAATACTTATTTCCAATAAATAGTGCATTGATCAGGGTCATCTTCAAGAATAAGCACAGGCGTGAGGCAGTTGACGGAGGTTCCCAGTGCACACACCACCCTGTCTGTAATAATGGTCTGCATGGGGAAAGTGACTAGTAAGTGGCAATGACAGACGCAGCCAATGGGGGGAGCTAGCATAGGGCGGACAGTAGTCTGAGGTGACACTACAGGAAAGGGAGGTTCTGTGGTGGGAGTATGTAATGTCAGTCAAGGGGCAAGGACTGTAACATGTGCTGCAAGCATTTTAACCAGCCTGCTGGGATGGACTCCATCTGAATCCAAAGCAAAACATATTTCCCAAGTTGTCAAACTATTTCTTTAACTGTCCATAAAGGTTGACTTGAAAGGACTCAAATTGTTCAACTGAATCAAAAACATCAAACTGATTAAAGATCTACTCATAACAAAGTGAATAAAATAATCATGTTAAATGAGAAGCATTTTGGAGGTACAAAGCTGTAATCAACACGTCTCTAAATCCTTGACATTAAAGACCTGAGACAGTAATTCCCTCACCAGGACCAACAGAGGCTTTCGTGTCACATTTTCAAATGAGGAATCACGACATAAAACATTCAAATAATGTTGAGCGCTACCAGTGTCCTCAAGAGTGAGGGTTAGGCCTCTGGCCTAAAAAAAACACACAAGTGCAAATCAAGCCCTTTGTTGATTGGCACTCTGGCACTCAAACTGGGCATTGCCCTGGCAAATTAGAGTATGGAGATGGAGAGTGTATCCCACTGGGTGCAGCAAGCCACAGGTGTAATTTTAATTAGGAGTGCAACATTTCCAGTCATTAAATAGGCAGCATGCACCAGGGCTCTCAAGGTAAATAACCATATTAGTTGGACACATTCTAAGCAGAAATGTGCAATGATTACACAAAAATGCAATGGATCTCACCCAGTAGTGGAAAGATTTACCTAAGTACTGTACTTAAGTACACTTTTGAGGTATTTGTACTTACTTGTACATATGTTTACATTTTATTCTGCTTTATACTTCTTCTCCACAACAGTTACTATTACTATTAACTATATTTACTAGTTCATTTTCGGGTTAAGATATTAAAACTATGAGTTTAGAATAAAATGCTTAATTGGCTTCTTTTTTTGGCCTTTGACCCCTTACAAAATATATGTTTCTAGTTGAGGTCCCCTGACACATTTCATACAGTATGACTATGAATTGTTATCGGTTCCACCAAAGAGACATTTCCCATCTAAACTTCTCAAATTCCATCCAACCGCTTATCCTGCATACAGCTGACACTGGGCGAAAGGCAGGGTACACCCTGGACAGGTTGCCAGTCCATCGCAGGGCCACACAATTCTCAAATTGTTTCTTTTAAATAACATTTTGATGCCCACATAGGTAAGTAAGCCAGTTAAAAGAAAGCAGAATGATATTTTTCAAATTTCAGTTGGTTTTTTTTGTGATGACCACTGACTGCTGCCGTTTGACATAAGATGGAAAACCAGAGCATATTTTCTGTATCAAATACGGTCCAGTTTCACCAAAATTATGAATGAAGTTTTTGTGTTTTTGTTTGTTTTTGTTCAGGCCAGCCGCCTTCTCATATTTTCCATTTCTAATGCAGATGTTCATGCAAAAACGACTCAAAGAAGATCACCTTCCACTCCTGAGATTACGTGTTTTCCAGCACAGGGGCCTTATGGAGAGGTCCACAATTATGTCTGCATCCAGGTCCTTCAGGAGGACTGTGCACAGTCCATGGAGATATAGGTCATGCTTTTTAAATCTGTAATACAACTGGCTCATAACGTAACATTTTATGTTGCCTTTGCCAGCAAGCTATATCTTGCTGTTGGCTTATGAAAACATAACGTTACTAGGGAATGTTGATAAATTTACTTTCCTTTACATGATTACTAACAGGAAACTGAATCGGTTCATTGTGGGCTTACATGTAACCTAGGTGTATAAACAGTACTAAAAATAAGGTAAGTTGTTTCACCATTGTCATATTACAATTATTAATCTTAGATAGCCACATATAGAATCAGTATCTCATCCCTATGTATCCTGCAAATTGCTGTGTTTAAAAAAGAAAAATTGTATAAAAATAACTTTCTTTACTTTCATCTGAAACAAATGCACTAGTTACCCAAATCAAGATCTTTACGGGGAGGTAGTGGAAACACTACCGCTTTTGTCCACAGAATCAACACAAAATGAAAGTTTCTGGGTGAAATTTTCAATGCAGGATTTTTACTTGTAACTGAGTATTTTCTGTTGTAGTAGTAGCCTACTACTTTTAGTTGTGTAATGGATCTGGAATATTTCCACTATCACTGCTAAAATATAACCTTCTATATTGTTGTTAATGGCTAAATTAGGAGAGACAGCATGATACAGAGTTTCCCTTGTATATCAAATGTCAACATTTTTCTAAAGCTTGCAGCAGAAAGATGCATAGCCTCGGGTTGCCTGCTGGCTGTCATCACACATCTCCTGCTCCTCACACAGCCAAAGTTTCCAGGTCAGGCAGGAGCACAAACTCTGAATGTTGGGGTATTCTGTATCAAAACAGGAAATTGCTGTCGTTGTCGCTCATATCCCCTATCCATATTTCATGAACATGTGAACTCTAATTATGTTCCCAGTCCACACAGTCACACTGATTCCATTTAGCAGCCCACCTCCACCACATCTGAATCGCTTCACAGTGTCTGTGCCTCTTGGAGGAGCTGCGAGAGGGAGCTTCTGAAATGTTCTCCCCTGGCTTGGGTCTTGAAATATACAAACCACGTACACTCAGCTAATCAAAAGTGAAAAGCCATTAGATGAGATACAGAATATATTCTACTTCACAATGGCTCTGAAGAGTACATGGTGGCATTGCAGGATTGATGACACACTGCCCCCTGCAGACTCATTGAGGAACATCCATTTATCTGCTTTACAGCAGCTGTGACATTGTTTTAGTCTCAACTATTGCTTTAAAAGAGCAAAGTGGCAGCATTTATAGGACCTCCCTAAAACAGCTTTCAGGTCAGCTTTCTTTTAATTGGATAATTAACGTCTAATTTATGAAAATTAAAGAGCCTGACGTTAACACTGCTTTTCCAGAGATGCTGGTTATACTTTCTATGTGGCGCTTCCCTCTGGTGGTTATGGAAAGAGTGAGCTTATTTCACACCAGAACTTCTAATTTACTGAAGGAATAAACTTTTTATTTGACTCCGGAAGAATGCCTTTTCATTACAACATGGAAATTATACCTATTATTTTTGCTGGGAAAAATCTAATCACCATCATAAAATGCTAAGAATTATCTGCAGACACTATATTTACATTTATTCATTCAACACTTTCATCCATAGCAACTTACTATTGCTATATATGTCAGGTCGCACACCTCTGGAGCAACTAGGGGTTAAGTGTCTTTCTCAGGGACACATTGGTAGATGGATCACAGTGGGGTATTGAACCCAGGTCTCTCACACCAAAGGCATAGTCTTACCCATTGCACCATCGCCACCCCATGAACTATATATTAGCACTCAAAACAAGAACCACATTTATTGTTGAGCTACTCACTGAAGTTGTGCGCAATCTTCTGGTTGAGCATAATATGCTGGGCAGTACTCGGCTCAGCCACACAAAACGTCCCCAGCTCTTTAACAGCAAATTGGTCATATAAGCGGGATGTGTCGATTTCAATCCTCCTGGTGCTTTCTTGCATCCAAAATGATTTTGCAATCTGCCAAGGAACAAATTAATTTAGTACTGAGACAATTCTATTTCAAGAGGAAATCAATATTAACAAAAGAGCAACACTGCAGACGCAATAACTTGCAGACAAAACAAAGAATAATTCTCAACAATGAAGCAACATGAGGAACAACGCCAAGCTGCAACTGACCTTTCTGGGTTTGCCAAAACAATGAAAAACTGCATTTAAATAAGAATAATTCACACTAACTTTGTAAGCATTATACTTAACTGTGAACAGTGGTTAATTTTGTGTTTTCTGATGAATGAACTGACAAGTGATATTTTGGAGTTCTCTTTGATCAGGACCTGGATCAGGATCATGTCTTTTAACTCCCACATTAAACAAACTTCAAGGACCACCTTTTTTCACCTACCTAACATTGCAAAACTCAGGCACACCCTGTCTCAAAATGATGCACACAAATGAGTCAATGCATTTTTTACTTCTAGGCTGGATTACTGCAATTCCTTATTATCAGGCTGCCCGAACAAGTCCCTTAAGATTCTTCCGTTCTCCAATTCAGAATACTGTGGCACATGTTCTGACAGGAACCAGGAAAAGAGATTGTATTTCTCCTGTTTTAGCTTCTCTGCACTAGCTCCCTGTAAAATCCAGAATAGAATTTAAAAATCCTTCTGCTCCTACAAAGCTGTTAATGGTCAGGCACCATCTTATCTTAAAGAGCTTACAGTACTTTATTATGCTACTTGAACACTGCACAGAGTCAGAATGCAGGGTTACTTGTGGTTCCTAGAGTCCCCAAAGATAGAATGGGAGCCAGAGCCTTCAGCTATCAAGCTCCTCTCCTGTGGAATCAGGTCCCAGTTTGGGTTTGGGAGGCAAACACCCTCTCCACATTTAAGAGTAGGCTTAAGACTTTCCTCTTTGATAAAGCTTAAAGTTAGGGCTGACTCAGCTGAGTCCTGAACCATCCCTTAGTTATGCTGCCATAGGCCTAGACTGCCGGAGGACCTCCCATGATGCAGTGAGCTTTTCTCTCCTCCTCTCCCTCTTCATCTGTATGCATCCTCATCCCCTTAATGCATGTAACTAACTTTCCCATAGTTTTGTGTTTTCAAGTCCCTCTCCTTTCTCCTTCTATCACTTTCTCCAGGTTTTTCTGGCCCCAGGGCCGTGGAGTCTGAATCGTTGCACATTTATTATGATTTGTCTGATTATTATTATAATTAATATTATCATTACTAGTGCTATTATTCTTTTTCTGTCTGTACCACTACCACTTTTACTGTTTGTACTGCTGTGTGGATACTGTTTTGGCTGAGATGGCCGCCCACCCTGAGCTATGGTCCTGTTCAAGGTTTCTACCTGCTAAAATGCAGTGTTTCCTTGCCTGTCTTACCAAGCACATGCACATGGCGGGGAGTGTTGGGTCTCTGTTAATAATATTACAAATAGTGCTGTATTTACCTGCTTCATATGAAAAGTGCAATGAGATACCTTTTGCTATTAATATAAATAAAATTGAATTTAATTGAATTTAATTGTCAGTGTTACCTTTTCTGAGCCAATTAGATCCCAGTGGAAAACTTTGGTGCGTGTTTTTTTGGAATTCATATTCAATTTGAGGGGCATCGGTGGGGGGGCAGGGATGCTCGGGGGTGAAGGCACTTTCACAACTGACAAGCCTGATTCATCTGTAGGAGGGTCTGGCACTATGAGGGCAGTATGGGAGGGGTTTGGTTGAGGGGAGGTGGGTAAAGATAAGGCAACAGTGGGCGAGGTTGGTGATGAGACAGGAGGCAAAACATCAGGCCTGATAACTTGAACAGCAGCCTTCTTACTGCTGCGAGGTTTAGGAACAGGCTTTGCATAATCAGCTGAAGGGTAACTTTGACTGGGGTCACCAGCTGACAAATTATCTCCAACTCTGGAAGAGGAGACTGCATTTTTATAATCAACTGGAGGATAATGATGATGAGTCATATTTCCAACACCATTTCCAGTACACGATTCTGTGTCTCTGTCCTCTGCATCTTCTATGCTGATATTTTGTAGACCTTTTGTTTCCACAAACATGTTTTCAGATTTGGACTTCCTCTTCCAGTCTGAACACAGTCTGTCAATGGCCTGGACCCAGGCATCTCGCTCCCTCTGGACATCCCCAAGGGCAGATGTTTGATCTGGCACAGGCACCCGGAACCTGCAATAAATCAACAAAACTTAACTTCCATTATTAGCTAAGATAAGTCTAGTAATTAGCAGTTTAGGCTTATATTTATGAAATAATCACTCAAACAAGGCTGCATCATAGCTGCTGTAATAAAAAAAATGCATTGCAGAGACTGCTGACTGTAATGACACACATTTACAAGGTTGTAAAATGTGAAAAATGTGATAGACCAAATTTACTTGTTGTGATTATTTACACATTTTAATAATCTTCACTCACTGGTGCTCATTTTGGTGGGTGATCAGAGTGAAAGTGTCGGAGCTGTGAGATTTTTGTACACTGGTGTCACCGTCTGACAGGTGAATAACAATGGACATGGGCACTGAGGATGTCACCTCACTGTCAGTGGGGCCTTGTTGCTTAATGGGGAACAGAGTTAGCTGGCCTGCGTGGAGCTGGACCTCGTATCTGGAAAGAAAATGGAGAAATGCAATCTGTAACAGAAGCCACAACAACAGGAGCTAAGCTGTGTCCCTATTCCACACAACATTCAATCAGCTTTCAGTATGAGTGATACGCTGAGAGTCATACTGTTTTACAGTTAGTATCCATGTATTTTACAGACCACCAGTACTGGATTTCTGAGGCTGATACTGATATCAATATTTTTGATGGAAAATCTAATAACTGGTAAAATAACAATGTACAGGCATCTGTTTCTAAATTAGCACAAACCTATTTGTCTATTTTTGAAATGAAATTTCTCCTTAATTATCCTCATATACACAGAAATCAATATAGCTGCAATAAGCTAATATTACCTGATAAGTCTTGCTCTACTACAAACAAGATGCAATGCAAGAGCAGCAATGAACATCGATTAAACTGTGACTTTCTTATGCCAATGTCAATTCAATGTAACAAAGAAAAAGCAAAATGTTTTAGCAAAGCAGACTTGAAAAGCAATACTTTTGAGAAATACGCTTATTTGCTTCAGGTATATAAGACGGTTGATATCTGTTCATATCTGACTTTAAGCTACAGCCAGGAAACAAAAAGCAAAAAAGCACATTTCCAAAAATGCCAAACTACATGTATGGCTTTCAATGTTTTACAAATAATTTATCATTATCATTTATTTATCACAACTTTGCTACACATTTGTTTTTCAACAGCAGATCTACAGTAATAAGGACACATCCATACTTCACCCATCTGAATGATGCCAGGCCACCTCGGTGCAGTAACAAGACACCTTTGCGAAGGCTCTGTGACGCTTGAGGCTGGTGACCTGTTTCTTCATTTCCTTCTTCAGGATCACTGTATATGTTCCCATAAATAATCTGATTTACAAGCTGAATTATCTGCTCAAAAAAGAGAGAAACATCAGCATGAAAAGCGGCCCTATGAAAGCATCATTAACATCTGAACACACTGAGTACAAGAATTACATCTTTCTCTTTTCAGCACAAATAATTTTAACATAAATGAAAGGCCCAACAGAATTGTATTGAGTGTAAATATATGTAAAGTAGCTTTCCGTGTACAAGTTCATTTTAATAGTTTTAATGTACCCATGCTACGTATACAGTCACCTTGTTTTTGTCTTCCAGTGAAGTGGCCTCCAATTCATAAACATGATGTCCTGAAAAGGAAATGGAGAACCTGGAACCCACTCCATCATCACAACTCTTGACACTGGAAAAGGCAAGCTGTCGTTTGATGATGCCTTTCTCTATGCTGCACAGTTTTTTTGTCTTGAAATCAATCTGGGTGATCACAATGAGAGGGTTAAAGTTAGCACCAGTCTACTGTGTAACACAGTGAAAATGACCATATTTCATTTTCTGATATAGTTTTTTTAGCCTTGATGGCAGGCTGGTCCAGGCTGAAACATCTCAAAACTTCTGGATGGATTGCCAATTTTTACCCGGAGGATTAATGTATCATAAAGTGTAGTGTCATTTCATGTACAAATTTTGTGTATATGTCATTTTCTTTGGTTTCTGAAATACCTGCAAAACTAATGACATTCCATCAATCAGCCTCAGATGTACTTGTGTTTAGTTGCATTTAGCAAATGTTAGAGTGCTAATATTTGCTAAACTAACAAGGGGAACATGGTAAACAATATAATGCACAGCTGTGCCTCAGTACAGATTCACAGATCTGCTAGCATGGCTGTCGGCACTTTATCTTTTTTTTTAACTCACCTGAAGAACCCGCTTCTGCCACCTGTAATGGCTGTGCTTGCGAACACTGAAGTTGTACTGAGAGGGCTGTTGTTCCTGCAACAACAGACAAACAAACTGTCAGACAACAACTGCTAATGGGAACATCGTTTGTACTTTGACTGTTTCCTGCAAAGGTGTAGAACAACAAAATACTTCTACTCAAATTGACAATAGACAGTTTTATTTTAAAACCGATCCAACAAGTTGAGTAGCTTATTCTAGAGCAATGCGTGTGACAAGTCTGTAAGGTCATTCGCAAAGCAAAATAAGCTTATTATATCTTTAAACAGATTATATATCAAAGTAGCAGAGAGTTGGACAATAATCATGTTTATGTATCTGTGTCTGACCAGATTAATATTAAGACTAGAAGTGTGGCTCAGTTAAAACAAAGGCATAAGTTACCCAGCCTGGTATCATGGCAGATGAACAATGTCTTTACTTTTGCGTGTAATCAAAACAATTTTTTTTCCTTTTCACATGTCATTTAACACCATTTAGTACTGACTTATTGTGCAGTGATGGCATGTCAATTTATACTCCAATGTCAGAGTAAAGAAAACTGTCAGGTATGTCGTATAAAAAGAGACAAAGCCTGCATAGGGATAAACAAACACAGGACTTTTAGCTTATCCAGGATATCACTGTTCAGTGAGAATTTTGGAATCACAGTAAAATATTAAGGAAGGTTGGTTTAAAATGTAGGTACCTTTTCTTCCACACTCTTCTGTTTGAGCAGCTGCTTCCTGTCCATCCTAGCCTGGTTCAGAGCATCCTCAATGGACAACTCTCCACTTTTCACCTTGTTCATGATGCACAGCTGCATCTCATTGCTCAACTGAAAGCACAGCAACCCAGTAAAAAAAACAATAACAAACTGTATTAATATCTTATAGTGTACTACCAGAAAACCTTTTAAACCTCCTTTAGGGTGTTTATGTTCTTTCACTTAGCTGTCATGTGTACAAATATTGTATGTAAAGGTGTTCTTTCAAAGATGAATGATGGTTGATAAGATAAAATTAGTCTCAGCTCACTGGAAAAGAGGAACCGCTGTGTTGCAAAGTACAATCAGTCTCTGCATCTGTCATGCTATTACAGGAACCGAATGTCTTCCTTAAATCAGTCATTATCACGTTGCCATATTTCTAGTAAATAAACCTTCCTTTGTGGGAAACTACTAACAGTAGGGAAGTCAGGTTTAATTGAGGAACTAGACCATGCTTGAGAGACTCAGAAAAAACTGAACCAAAACTTTGCCTCCTCTAGTTGCACAGGGCTGATGTTAATGAAAGCAAGAGGATTGTTTTCTCTGGAGGCAAGTACAGTAAGCTGTTGCTATTTAGTAAATCTGACATCTGGCTGCAGAAGCATTGATTTTACACTTTCATAGACATGGTAAATTAGAACTTGACACTTGCCATAAAACAACATACTGCTTGATGCTTGCTTTCTCGTCTAAATACATAAATTAAAACCTTACCTGTGGCAAGTCTTCAATGTGTGTATCCATTCCGGATAGATTGTCTTTCTTCTTTGATCTTAAATTTGGCATCATGACTTTAGATTTTACACACAAATCCATGTAAGTGCTCAGTTGAAACTGGTCCTCTTTTGTAGCAAAGTCATGAAAAAATGTTGTTTTTTTGTCATGCAAGACCTAAGCAGATATATGCTACTCTGACTCGGGAGAGGGAAAATTGCTGTGTGAAAATGTGTCTACCACCTCCCTCTTTCAGCTCAGGTTACACTTCTTCCAGGTAAGACTGGCAGTGGCTGTTCAGTCACACCCACAGAAACTCAGAGGCTGTCTCTGCATTTCCTGTCAGTTTACATGTCTTCACTTGGAGGGCATGTGTCGTATCTGTTGTTTTGTCCAGGAGAGAGCGCTAAGGAACTGTAGCTCTTTCCCAAAACCCACATAAATCAGCTGTTACCAATGAAAAATATGACATCATTTTACTTTTGAACAAAATCCAGGTAAAGTCACCTGCAAAGCAAAGCAAGGAATTAAAAACTGTCATCATATTCCTATATAAGGCTTCCACGAGATAGAGATAGATTTGATTAAAATCACAATGCTGCCCTAGAAAGGCAGAGAGTAGTTTTCAAGCTACCTGACAAACTGCATGACAGATACAGAGGTTGAAATGCCATAACCTAAATACTTAAAAAAGGCTGATACTTCACCCTGTAATTTTGAAAAAACAAGAAGAAATGTGTTGTTTGAAGAAAACTACAAATAAAATGTGTTCTTTCAGCTTTCTTGTCCCTTTTAAGTAAATTTATAAACTTTATTTTGATAATTTTGATCACAGACAGTCCATATGTGTCTGTTTTTCTAGGTCTGTCTGTCTACTACTAAAGTTTAAATTATTTGAAGTAAATATTTTACGAAGCACGGAAGTTGTCACTGTCCTCATTTAATAATTTGATTTCATAATTTTATTGTTTTTGCTTTCAGTTAATGTTGTTAATCTTTTATGGATTTATTTCCATGTTTCAATTTATATCACAATTAAAAGTTGTCTTTGACACTATATTTTCTATTTTAGGTATGTTTTATGTTTTGATTAGTATATTAGTATACATGGATTTGAAAATGTATATATTTTATCCATTTCATGTGCACAGTCTTTGGCTATTGAGACGTTCATCTTATAGGGTTATAGGATTCATACCAAGTTTTACAATAACCAACATAATGACCAAAATTACAAATCAGATAAAGAAAATAGACAAGCACTCAAAAAATCAAAGGATCTCCTCAGCAGAAAGAGCGAACGTGTAGATAATTAGAACCTTTGTGTCTAATAATGATAGATGGTGCATTTGATTTTTGTCTTTGTACAGGTGAGGTGCCTTAACTTCTATACTGTTTTCCTGAACTTGTACCCTTGTTCAGTTTGTAGCAAAATTATGTGATGAGTAACATATACTATATGCTGTACGTATTCTGTATGCTACTATCAGTGTTGGGGTGTAACTAGTTACATGTAATTTAGTTATGTAATTTAATTACAAAATAATTGTAACTCTAAATCATTACAGTTAGTGGGAAAAATGTGTAATTAAATTACAGTTACTTACGAAAGTTACATTACATTTACATTACATTTATTCATTTAGCTGACGCTTTTATCCAAAGCGACTCACAATTGCTATATATGTCAGAGGTCACACACCTCTGGAGCAACTAGGAACTAGGGATTAAATGTCTTGCTTTTTACTGAAAGTAATGGATTCTGTTGGGCCCCATTTGATCTCTGTTTTTAACAGCTCCTTATCTACTGGTTGTGTCCCTGATTATTTTAAAACAGCTTACGTGAACCCACTTTTAAAGAAACCTGCTTTAGTTCCCTCCCTCCCACAAAGTTTTAGACCAATTTCAAAACTGCCTTTTATTGCAAAGATTTTAGAAAGAATGGTGTCCAAACAGCAGCTGTCTGAACAGGAAAATAACAAATTATTTGAAAAGTTTCAGTCTGGTTTCAGGAAATACCACAGCACTGAGACTGCCCTGCTTAAAGTCACCAATGACCTTTTAATGTCTGCTGATTAAGGCGCTCAGTTCTGTACTCCTGGACCTTAGTGCTGCTTTTGACACCATCATGTTAGACAGACTGAGGAAGTGGGTGGGGATCTCTGGTACTGCCCTAGAATGGTTTTCATCCTACCTGTCAAATAGGAAGTTTTGCGCGTCTGTAAACAACTATGTCTCTTCGTTCTGTCCAGTTAAATATGGTGTGCCTCAGGGGTCGGTAAACATGGTATTGCTTTTCATATTTATGTTGATGACACTCAAATGTACTCGCCTGTCAGATCCACTGACCCTGGAATGCTGAGTTCACTTACTGACTGCCTTTGTGAAGTTAAAAAATGGATGTAAAATAATTTCCTCCTTCTGAACTCAGACAAAACATCCTGGTTAGTGGGTCCCAGCAGATGGCAAAACAATTACTGCCATCTGCCGGTTCCCTAGTAAATCACATTAAGCCTGTTGCAAAGAACGTTGGTGTTTGGTTTGATAGTAATTTAAATTTTGAGCAGCACACCACAAAGCTTGTTCAATCATGTTTTTTTATCAACTTAGAAATGGAGCAAAAATTCGATCTATGTTAACTTTTAAGACCATTTTACACGCCTTCATCTCATCACGCCTGGACTACTGCAACAGCCTTTTCAGTTGTTTAACCTAAAAATCTACTGATCGACTCCAGACTGTCCAGAACTCAGCTGCCAGGCTTTTAACCAGAACTAAGAAATATGACCACATC
>JAPMOB010131263.1:0-11874 GCA_029875015.1 Lepomis gibbosus | reverse complement strand
TGAAAAGCGCTGTGAGATAACTGTTGTTGTGATTTGGCGCTATATAAATAAAATTGAATTGAATTGAATTGAATTAATAAGCACCAGCTGTATTTACTGACGCATAGGTGAGATACTGTAAAACACTGATTTTGTGTAAATATTACATAAGAAATTACAGTAAGGAAAGCTTCTACTCACTGCTGGAGTTGCTGATCTCTCCTGCACCACAGGCGATGCAGGAGAAACAGCAGACGGGTTTCCCTTTAATCACAGCCTGCCGGAAACCTGGGAGACAACTCTCACTGCAAACAGACTGTGGTCCCTGTTTGGTATATTATAATCAGCGTAAGGGTCATGTTTAGACACTCTACTTGACACTCTTGATCTTACATATACAATCTACACAGTATGCTATTCTGCAAAACAGTGTATACACACACACACACACACACACACACACACACACACACACACACATAATGGTCCTATATTTCATGATGGATGGCTCAAAGAATACTATACTACTCTATTTTAAAAATCAAGCTCCACAATGAGTATTCCATACATAACACATTTGATACCATTATGGAGCCGTCCACCCATGTTATTCTTATTCCGTTCATGGCAAACTGCTTTCCATTTGGTAGTGACGAATCATAGCTCCCTACAGTCACAAACACAGGATCTCCTGCTTTGTTTCTCTGCCAGTTCACCAGCTCATAAGTTGCTGCAGGATCTCCATTTCCATCAAAATACACTCGCTCTCCTGACTGAAGAGTGAAATTCACATCTTGGAGATATGGCACAACCTACCAGTAGAGAACAATGGTTCATAACTTAAGGCATAAGGAATTTATTGTTATTCAAATTATTTACATAATTCATGTAGGTGACCGCTTACCTGTTTAGGCTCTAAAATATCTTTCCAGACACATGACTTATTCACCGTTTCATCACTTTGTCCACATTTTAACATATTATGCATTGCATGAGCCACAGCATACACAGCTTTATACACATTGTTAGATATCCTTAGCTCTGATACATCTGTGAAAGGATTGTTGACATCCTGTAGTCTCTCAAATCCAGAGCACTGGGTCTGACCATGCAGACTGGATTGGAAACTGCAGCCAAATGAGTCTTCCCAGAACTCTCTCAGCAGATTATTGTTAGGATCCTGGCTTGGATTAACCTGCAAGAGAAACTCTTTCAGGCCTGAGATCTTTGCCTTTTTGATGGTGAAGCCCAGAGATCCTGTTAAGATTCCTGAGTACTTTTTAGTGGCCAGATGAACTGCTGTAATCCAGGACTCACTGCCCACCCACTGCAGCCCAGTCAAGTTCTGGTTGAAAGCTTCCTCAAGCAGAATGTCCATCTCGCCCTGGGCAAGGAAGGCAACTAAAACCCTTGCACTACCACTCTGGATCACTCTGACCACCCTAGCAACCTGCTCAGTGGGGTCCGTTCTGGAGATGGCCTCTGAGTACTCAATACAGACTCCCTCCTGGGTTGCAGCTGTGATAAATGTTGCCATCCCATTGTTACCATAATCATTGGCACTTCTAACTGCCCCAACCCATGTCCAGCCAAAGTGCTTTACCAATTTTGCCAAGGCTCTGCTCTGATAGTAGTCGCTAGGGATTGTTCTAAAGAAGGAGGGATACTCCTTTCTGTTACTCAGACAAGCACAAGTGGCAAAGTGGCTGATCTAATAAAAAAGAAAATGAGGGAAATGGAAAGCCAATTATAATATTTGAGTGGTATTAAGTATTATGTGACAAAACCTCTGACTTCTGACGCAATTTGCTGCATCTGTAATCACCCTGTCAATGTTAATAACAGAGACCTCAAATGAAACATAATGCTACCAATTTAGTCTTCTTTGACAGTCAATTTATAGTAACATGGTGAAATCAGTCAAAAATGGAATATAAATATTTTAAATATTTACCACTGGTATTTGGAAAATCCCTGTAATTTGTAGCATCACAATGGTTGAGGAGGACTCAGAGGCTCCGATGATGGCATGAACAGATGACTGACTGGAACAGGTTTTTCCCAAAGTCCTTTCCTGTCCATTGATTAAACCCATCACTGCACGAGTTGAAGGCAGTGTTGAACCACAGCTGTCAAATACCTTATAACCAAGTGAAATATTAGGCAGCAGAGAGCTGCTTTTGTTGATCTCCCTAATAGCAAAAATCATTGTTTGGGCAAAATGAAATTCTCTTAAATTTATCCTGAAAAGAGTAAAAACAGTTTTCAGACTTTATGTGACTTTCCCTTAGTTCAGAATCCAGCAAATGAGAAAGGAGAGAACAAACAGTACCTGGAACAAATGAGAGGTTCTGGTGTATCTGTGAAGGAGAGCAGGGGCTTTGAGAGTTGGCTATGGATAGAGAAAGTCCCTCCAATAGTGATATCTCCTTCCATAGATAACAGAGGAAACTCTGGGTTCCCCAGCATCTGACAGAGTGCAGAGTCCTCCTCTGCTCCAAAGGCTCCCATAAAAAGCACAAACAGTAACATTACATAGACACAGTCACTCATTTCGTACAATCAGGCTCATACATGCAGACATAAACCTACACTGTGATGTGTTATTCTGTCACTGTCCAAAACATTTATCTCCTCTCATGGGCAGAGCTTTATACTTATGCAGACGATAATGACTGAGATTGTCTTATCAAATCACAGATTGATGATGTCAGACTGCTTGCTGTTCTTCTGTTTTTAAGATCATTATGTCATTATTACTGTAAGTTGGGAATAAAATTGTAGGACAATGTGATGGGGCACATAGTATTTAAACATACTTTAGTTGCAAAATAGGGATATTAAGAATGTTGTATAGAAGCTGGAGATTTTATTTGCAGAAAATATGTTCCAGTGGAAACTGAAAAAATGAAAAAAGCTGGAAATTAAACTCAATAATCAGGAAATGATGTGAACAGAAACGGTATAAAATACTTGCTATTCAGACAAATTTGTGATCCAACATGTATCAACTGTCATTGGTTTTCATTGGCCACATATAGACAAACAACCAGTTACGTCACACCTAAGGACACTTTAGAGCCACCAATTAACCTAGTCCGCATGTCTTTGGGTGGTGGGAGGTAGCCAGAGCAAACCCATGGAGACACAGGAGTTATTAAGTTTATTGATATTTATTGATATTCTCAAAGTTATGATCTTGACTGGTCTTGAAATAAAATCCCGAGTCCTCAATTTTCCGATACCAATGTCCTCAAGACAGAGTACAAATGAGGTTGAGTCCAAAACGAGACCAAGACCATCAAAAAGTGGTCTTAAAACCGGTCTTGTGACCAAGACGCTACTAACAACTAAATCCCTTAACTCCCATTGTCTGCACTCAGCTATGTGTGTTGTGTGAGCTTGGAGTGTGGTTGTGGGAATATGTGTAAAAAATGTTATGTATAATTGTTTTTAAAATTCAGTGCAAAAAAACAGCGTAATATGCCAGCCCAGTATACAAAAAGAGTAATGTCTGTGTTTAATACCAACGTTCAGTGGTGTGGAGGTTGTGCCAAGATCACTTGGGGAAGCCTCTTAGTGTCATAGTTCAATGAACTACACTGTATAATTATTTTTAATATATAAATACACACACATCCATGTGTATTTAAGAAATATTTGCATGTATATACTGTATATAGACTTAATGTTTATACAATGTATATTTTATATATAAATATAAACATAATACATATAAAAATAACACATTTTTTAAAAATATATACATGTGTGTGCATTTATATATACAAAATAATTATACACAATACACGCACATAATGTAAACACAAACTTTTATTTTGGAAACGATTAATCGTTTGAGAGCCCTAATTTATATATATATATAATATATATATATGAGGTGGCAACCTCTTGGTGTAGAAGCATAATCCTGGTCTCAAATGAAACGTAACACTCTGAAGTTTCATACAGACTATTTGGATTGTATGTCAGGGGTTCTGTCATATATAATGACTACACAAAATATGGAATAATTACACAAAAGTCTCTATTTTTAAACTATTATAAAAGTGACATTTATTTGCAATAAAAAATAGGTACAATATTCCCCCTTACAAATATACATAAATGTTGCATGTTGAAATCCCCACCCTGTAGAACTACACCTACTGTGGAGGTATATACATGGAAGACAGAGATAAAAAAATGACCCAAAAAACATAGGTAGGTCATTTTAGCGATTTGGTGCAGCCTTAGCTTAAAAAACAGGGACACAACTAACGTTAACAGCATATGGTGGTGGCTGTTTATGCCACACTGCGTTTCGCCGATGTGCTCCCCGAGCGCAAACACATCCTCTGACCCTATCCTCTTCCGTACATGACCTCTAGCACTTTGATGGGCTGTGATTGTCTAGTACTTGATGTCTGATGAATGACCCGCTCTGCTGCCCGGACAACCCTCACTGTGCCTTCTGATGGAATCACCAGACCTCCATTGTTTTTAAAAGTCAGCATGTGGTAGCTCTGGTCCTTGATGGCAGATGCAGCGTCTGTCACCAGGCTGGCACGGCAGACATCACAGGACAGCTTCTTCAGAGGCCATCGCACAAAAAATCCTGAAATTTGAGTTAGTATAATAATATCATAACTTATAATAATAATCATGGGGAAATTAAGGGAACATTTTTCTTTTTGGACTATTGTGAGATTGTTTTCCTCCAGATTTTGACTATTGGCACTATTGGTTATAGGCAAAATCGACTTTCAATCAGCCCTTACCTGCAATGTATGTAATTATGAACCCTACCGAATGCTCAGATGGAGCATCAGAGTTGAAGAGAATCTCCAAGTGGTCCTGGCTGAACCTGTAGGATATTGGTGTCAGTAAAACCTATATAATTGAGCAGCTCGATTGTGGTCTCAGCTTTGATAACTTGCGCAAGTAGCCGTGATACACAACTATGCTGCACGATTAAGTCGTTTTTTGAAAAGAAAATCTGCAATTTCAACATGTTCAAGCAACCAGAATTATAGCCACGTTAATAACATTTGTAAGAAACAAACCGTTTGTAAATCCGTCAAGATTTAAACGAGACAAGAGTATTTGTGTTTGTGCTGATCACTCACCTTACATTAGGTACCACAGAGCCCGCTAGAAAGCTTGCCTGTGACAAGATGGCCGCCGGTGATGATGATAGAGACTCCGCCCTAAGACATCTAGCCTTTATTATCGATATCCATGGATATAGTAATTTCACCGTAAGGTTTTGATGTGGTCATTAAAACCTTACACTCTAGTCCAGCAGGGCGCGCTAATGCACCTAAAACGGTTTATTTATGTAGGCCTATGCTTTGGCCGCCGGTGTGTATTTCTTGTATGTAAAGTATGTAGGCTATGTAAATGTAATGTAACCGTAGGTAAGGACACATGGAAGTTAAAATACTGAAATAAATACTGCTAAAATATTTTGGGCGGTTTTGTGTGTGTTTTGCCAGTTTTTGAACAGTTTTTGGGCTGGAATTCATGAGCAGGATCTGGCAACACTGGCTGTACTTTGGGACAGACTGAACCTCTTTCGGACTTGTGAGTTTGGTCTGAAACACCGTTTCACAGATAGTTACTGAGCTAACTGGTGGCTGTGTGTGACAATGGCGCCGATCACCACAATATGCTTACCTTACTACACCTGTCTTTCTGTTTCTGCAAACAGCGGATGGCATAATGATTTCACCCACCACCACGTTACCCGCGGGTGGCGGGTGCAACTTTCATTCCGTGTGACACTAAAGTTCACGTAGTGTCAGCTTCTGTCAAGCTGAGGCCATTATACAACAAGAAGGCAAGTTACAGCGTAACTTGCAGACGATGCATCAACTTCTTCGGACTCCTTTCGTCTTGGGGGTCATGTGACCAGAGTGTAATCGCAGCCTTTGAATTTAGAAAATCTCTTTTATTACATCGCACTAACATCGCAAATGCAGTTAATGTCTCAATTTTCCATTCAACCAAATCTTTTTATTTCATTTCTTTTTCTGGTGTTTACTGTTTAATATTACAGCCTTAATTCTAGCCTTACTATAACGGAATGATACCCTGAAGAGGTCACAGTTTTAATACACAGACTACTGATTCAAAGTCTTTAACTCTCAATCCTGCTTTATTTATTAGTTGATTAGTTATGAGTCACACTGTGCTGGCCCCAATTGAGCTAATTAAAATGAAGAGACAGATAGTAATGCGTAGCATTTTAAATGTTTTCTTTTTATTTATGTGAAATAAATTAAAGACTTATACTGTGCATCCTCAGTTTGAATTCAAAAATGTTGAATTGACTTGCATTGTAGCTTTTGTCTTGATTTTGATACAGAAAAAAGGAATCTAAAAATGAATAGTATTGCACGGGTGATACAAAAACTCCAGTCAAGCCAGAAGCAATAAAATAAAAAAGATACCTTAAAACAATAATTTCCTTTAAACTAATGTCTAAATTTAATCCGATTGTGTTTTCCCCATCAGATATTTCTTTGTGTTCAGTTCAGGTTTGAGTACAATAATAAAACATTTTGGTGCAAATATACAGATAAGTAGCCCATAACTGGAGGCTAACATAGCAAATATCTCCACAGCTACAGTGAACTTCCCAGGAGAGCTGACATATGCCGGGATAAAGGTGATCCAGACTGCACAGAACATCAGCATACTGAAGGTGATAAATTTAGCTTCATTGAAATTATCAGGTAACTTTCGTGCCAAAAAAGCAAGTACAAAACAAAGGACAGCTAGAAGTCCTATGTATCCTAACACAGCCCAGAACCCTACATCTGAGCCAAGGTTGCACTCAAGTATAATCTTCTCTTTATAGTGTTTCGTATTTTTAAATGGATAGGGAGGGCTGATTCTCAGCCAAAGTATGCAAATTAAAACCTGTACGAGGGTAAAAGCCACAACACTGAGCCTCTGCTGTGTGGGACCCAACCATTTCATCACATTACTGTCTGGAAGTGTCGCTTTAAAGGCCATTAACACAACTATTGTTTTCCCCAGAACACAAGAGATACAGAGGACAAAGGTGATCCCGAATGCTGTATGTCGCAGCATGCAGGACCACTCAGAGGGCCGACCTATAAAGGTCAGAGAACACAGGAAACACAGGATCAAGGAGAAGAGCAGTAGGAAGCTCAGTTCAGAGTTGTTGGCCTTCACCAAAGGTGTGTCCTTATTGATAAAGAATATAGTGGCCACGATTAAAGTAAGGAGCACACCAAACAAAGTGAAAAATACAAATATTATACCCATTGCCTCAGTGAAGTAGAGGAACTCGACATTTTTCAGTACGCATGCATCTCTGTTTTGATTGGACCAATAATCGTCAGGACACTTTTTGCAGTCATTAGAATCTGTAATAGAAATGTTGTCACTCTTATTGTAATTTAGTTACATCTTAAAACCATAAATAAGAGACTGTACCACTGCAAACTTTAACATGATACACAGAGTGTGGCAAGCAAACAATATGTGCAAATTTCCAGATCTTAGGTCTGTGGTACATATACCTGTGCTGTTGCTGATTTCTCCTTCTGCACAAGGTGTACAGTCATAGCAGCAGACTGGCTTTCCTTTCTGAAGGACTTTATAAGTTCCCGGACGACAGCTCTCACTGCACACTGACACAGGCATCTTTATAACAAAGAAAATGACAAATGTTAATTTTTTTAAAACCAGCTATCAAGGTGTAATATTGTCAAACTACATGGCAAAGCCTTGCATTACACAAATGTAGATGATCCTGCCAATTATGATACTTGCCTCTGTCTGTCCATTAGGCCACATTATGGCTTCAGTCTTGAGGACAAACCTCTGCCCAGGAGGTAGGGAGGCGTCATAGTAGCCGACAGGTTTAAACTGGACTGAGCCATCTGATCCATGCTGCCAGTTCACAACCTCATACCGAGCTACAGCTGCTCCAGTACTGTCAAACCACACCTGGTCCCCATTCTTAATGGTGAAATTCACCTGCTTCAAAGACTCCACTACCTAAAATGCAGTAAGACAATTTGTCAATACATTAATTTAAAGAACTAAGAAATAAACAGTTTAGTAATCAACAATGTTTACCTGCCAGTGAGTAACGTTTACAGTCTTGTCACACCCCTGGCTTTTGGAGCACTTTAATATGCTATGCAGAGAATGGGCCACAGCATAGATGGCTTTGTAGATGTTACTGGAGTATCTTAGCTCTTCCACATCATCATCATAATGTTTAAGCTCAATTAGATCCTGGTTTTCTTTGCAAGGTGATGTTTCTGTCACGGAGTTTGTCTGCTTGCATCTAAACTCTGTCTCCCAGAAATCTTTGATTAAAAAATCAGCGAGGCCGCTGATATTGGCCTTTTGCACAGCAAAACCCAGCGAACCTCCCAGCACACTAAAGCTGGTGGGAGTCACAAGGCTGTCAGCGGTGATCCAGGCCTCCACACCAATAAACTGCCGTCCTGTAATGTTGTGCAGACTCAACTGCTGTAGAAGATTGTTCATCTCTACATGGGCCAGAAAACCAACAATGACCCGGGCAGTACTCTTTCGGATCACTTCTGCCACTTTCATTAGTTTTTCTGGTTCTGCCCTGTGAAATTTCTCTGTATACTCAACACACACTCCTTCTTCCTGGGCTGCAGCAAGGAAGATGGCCATGCCGTTGTTGCCATAGTCACTGTCGCTGTTGACTGCCCCGACCCAGGTCCAGCCAAAGTGTTTGACAAGCTGGGCGAGGGCTCGGCTTTGGTAAAGATCACTGGCAATGGTTCGAAAAAAAGAGGGATACTCCTTCCTGCTGCTCAAACACTCACAAGTAGCTGAATGACTTAGCTGAGAATAAACAAAGAGAGAGCACAATAAGGACAGTTTGCATATAATATACACATTGAAACACATAGCCATCCCTCTTACCACGGGTATTTTGAATGGTCCAGTAGTGCGTGACAGCACAATGGTTGAAGAGGATTCAGACTCCCCAATTATAGCATGAACAGCTGACTGACCAGAGCAGCTCTTTTCCACAGTCCACTCATCACTGTTCATCAGGGCCATCACCGCACGCATTGAGGACAATGTTGAACCACAGTTGTCATAAATACGGTATCCAATAGAAACATTAGGAAGAAGAAATTCACTTTTGTTTATTTCCTCGATTGCAAAGATCATGGTCTGGGCAAATCGAAATTCCCTGAGGTTTACACTGAGACAAAAAGAGAAAAATACAATTGTGTACTCCTTGTGACAAAACCCAGAAGAAATAATTTTTTCGAGCTGTGCTCCCATATTACCTGGAACATGTGAGACGTGTTGGTTTCTCTGTAAAGGTAAGTGGAGGTTGTGTGATTTTGCTGTGGACTGAGAAGGCTCCCCCTATCATGACATTTCCCTCTTTAGACAGCAGAGGCAACTCTGGACTCCCCAGAATGTGACAGGAATGAGCTTCTTCCTCCGCAGTTCCAAATGCCAACAAGAGCCCCATGAAGACTATCTCTGTTACCACTTGTGACATTTTCCTCCCCCTGATGGGATATAGCCACCCAGGTCAGGTCAAAGCAGACATAAATGTGACGTTTTATAATCTTAGCTGAGGCAAGGCTCACTGGCTTTTTACTAACCAATCAGAGATAAGCAAGATATTGTTATTGTGCCTTGCCATGAAATTATTGTATGAAATTATTATGCCATGGCAGCTTTAGTTACTAGTTACTTTGGAGTTCTTTGTACACAACATATGATACTTTATGGAATATAATACACTGTGATAGATTAAACTGACCATTATAACAATTGTTATAACCACTTACAAACATGCATTAGGTGCTACAGAAAAGTTAATAAGTCATGACCTTTTGATTTAATGTTTTATAACTAATAGTAATACCAGTTTATACCACTGTACGGCCAGCATCTCCGACCATGTTCCATAGGAGCCTATGTTATAACCATCGACTGCCTCATTATAAATATACTTTTGTCACAATTTAGAATTAGTGCTATAAAATGGAATAATAGCTTATATTAATGTTTAATGTTATATAGCATGTCTTTGTTTGGTTAAAGTGTTAAAATGTCCATCCCTATATAATATATTACAGGTGGATATAATACCACATGAACTAATTATAAGAACCTATAACATGTATTTGTTTGCTTTAAGAAAAGTGACACACATTTTGTGCAGGAAAAAACTTGTAACCTTGTTTCGTCACTTCAAGAACAATCTGTATGAATTTTGACCAGTTTGCAGTTTACCACAGAAACAACACCTTAATTACATCAAGAAAACTCATTCTCAGAGTGGTGAGAGATCGCTCAAGAGAAGACCTGTTGCCAGCCATATAACATTATGTAAGAAGAGGCTCAGATGTTGTCACAGATGAATGGCGAGCCTATGGACATGCCCTAACAGATGCAGTGCACAACTGGATACATCATGGCAACCGTTCCACAAAACCTTTTAAAGAACTTTTTAAAGTAATTGAATGGGAATGCTGGTTGGGCAGTAGGGATGAATCTCTTGGCACCACACGATTCAATTTGATTACAATTCAGTGGGCTGCAGTCCATTTTGATGCATCTTTTTTTCTATGTGATTTCTGGATAATTACTAAGCATTTAATTTGCACATTAAAATCCAAAAGAAACGTCTCCTCAGTTGCTTAAAAGGACTAGTTTACATCCCTAATTTACTTAACTAGCCTCAGCTCCTCCGTGGTCACCAGCATCCTTCCTTTAACAACCAGTTGTCAGACTCCTCTGAAAACTGAAACATAACTTAACTATCAGGATGTACAGTATGTGTATAGGACACCAGTTTAGCTTGGACCTGATGTTCTCATTTCTCGACAAGTTAGGTGGTAATGACACACAATTAATTAACATTTCTCAGTACTAATTTAGTTAACATTACAGCCAAAAGAGAAAACTATGTGATTTACAGGGGAGATGTTAGCTAGTGCTCTAGCTTTCACTGTCATGTTCTACCCGTTCTGCTTCTCGCACTCTCTCTTATACTGGCCCACACAAAAAAAGTATTGTGTGTACCGTAATCAACATCATCCAAAAATGACTATTCAAAATGTTATGGCACATTAAGATTTTCTATTATTTTACCTTACATGCCATATCACTTTTAGGGATTTTCTGCATTTGGATATGTGAATTAAAGTTACACTTTTGACAACTGATCAAAATAAACAATTCAACACAACTGATTTAGCAAAGCATTGGGCCATGTGTTGTTTAATTTGGTGTTGTTGTTATTTTTCAGACAAAGGGGAGTAATAGTCAGATGATATGCCTCTGAGGCCCTCTTTAATTAAAAAAGAAATTGTTGTTTGTGTGTTTGCAGAGTTAAGTTAGTTTTATTAAACACTATAGAGGGTATGTCTTTAGGGGCTGATTTATCAGGAACACATGTGGTGAAGTTCAGGTGCCTCAGGCCTGACCATGACTTATGCCTTAGGATCTTCCCACTCACAAACATAACACCCTCTAACAAACTAACAAACTCCCTCTAGAGTTCACAGTGTCTCCAGCCTCACCTCTTCTCTCGCCTTACACTGGAAACTTCCCTTCGGGGGTGTTGCATCATAATCCACTTAAAATTTCCACGGGAGAATTTATGCTGTTGCCCTTTGAACTCAACAAACGTCAATAATGAGAAAAAATAGAATTGAGAGTTAAGAGAGTTATAAATTTTATCTTTTAAAATGTGAGAGGGGGGATAATAATAATAATAATAATAATAATAATAATAATAATATAAAATTCTCCCTATGATCTATCTATCTATCTATCTATCTATCTATCTATCTATCTATCTATCTATCTATCTATCTATCTATCTATCTATCT
>JAPMOB010131219.1:0-13666 GCA_029875015.1 Lepomis gibbosus | reverse complement strand
TGCCGGCGTGCTTATATACGCCTACGGTTACGCCGTCACATGCTACCGTTCTCACTAAGCCAATAGGATTGGAGTAGTTGCTAGCTAGTTGAAAATGATGAAATATTTTAAATCAACATTTCTACTTTAAATAAATTTTGAGCTTGAGTTCAGTTAGAAAAAGTCTTAGATGTTTATGATATCTCATTACAAAACTGTAATCCAACTAATCATTGAAATCAGTGAGATATTTTGTGTAACTGTCAGCAACAATATCAAAATCAGTCAATAAAGTAGCAGGAAATTGTAAGTAAAACAACAAATCTTCATTCAAAGTAACTTTTACCTAACTTTTACTCAAGTCAATCAATATCACTTCCTTTTCACAATTCATTGGGTTAGTGACCAACGCTTTGAGCGTCACCTAGTTTCAACAGCATCATAACAATAAATAACAGTGAACTCATGAGAAACAGTGATATTGATATTCAGATTCAGGGTGAAATACACAAATGAGTTCTCGTGTAAGCTTCACTCAGTGAGCAAAATGCTGTCCAATTACTTTATAATTCTGTTCAAATTTAACCTGATGTTGGTCTGTGATAACTAAACCACATTTACTCATAACCACATAATGTACTGGACTATAAAGCTATACTATATACTAGATATGAAATAGCAATACCTGACACTCGACAGGAACAATCTTCCGTAACCCCTATCTTCACAGCCAATTGGACACAATCTAGAAGTGCCTTCAATATAAGGAAGCTGAGTGCCTTTAGTGGCTCTGATAGCTTAGAAATAAAGACCCATTGTATTCTAATCCACCGTCTGCTTTCATTTTTAATTCAAATACTTAAATGATAGTGCCATTGATGATTTGACTCAAATGGAGCTGTAATTTCAAAGGAAGCTAAATTATTTTATGCTGCATGAGATATAGGTTGACACATGAAGTGGGGAGTCCATCCTTGAATATATAAACTCTGGCCCACTATACTACAAGGATCTGATCTGCTGAAGATATTGGATCCATGCCTGCTGCTAGGGGTATTTTGCTGCTGACCATGTACTTTGACCTCATTATGTAGAGGGTGTTTAAATAGCAGGGAAATTGGCAATTGCAAGGTTTAGACTGAAGGCCAGGGACTGTAGGGCTACCTGGCACATCCCATCTGAGGAGTAACAGCTTCTAAAACCTACATAATCCTTAAAACTGCCTATTCAAACAGTTTTTGAAGACACACTTTTATGTAATTGTTTTTATTCTTATCAAATGTGTTTGCTTTATTCTCCTTTAATCCTCATAAAACTCAGGAGTGAATTAATTATTTACTTTAGGCTTTGTTTATTAGTGTTTGATTTTTTTGTAATTTTTGGTCTCTTTTCTCTCCATTAAATGAACATCACAGTATATCAATATTGTTCAAGGATTTTCATGCATTAATTGCCATCATTTTAAAACAACCATGCTTAGATTAAATTACAGCGTGTCAGTCATTTTGTTGCCTTTTTAATGAGGTTAATATTTTATTTCAGAATGAAACCACCCATATGTTTTTATCTCCATGATTGTGCACTAGAAAAAGTAGAGATGTTGGATTGTTCAGTTTACAAATACAGGGGTGGTATGCAGTGCATCCAGAAAGTATTCTCAGCGCTTCACTTTTTCCACATTGTTATGTGTTACAGCCTTATTCCAAAATCAATGAAATTCATTATTTTTCTCAAAATTCTACAAACAATACCACATAATGACAACGTGAAATATGTTTTTTTTAATCTGTGCAAATTTATTAAAAATAAAAAACAACAAAAGCACATATACAGAAGTATTCAAAGCCTTTCTCATGACACTCAAAATTGAGCTCAGGGGCATCCTGTTTCCACTGATTATGCTTGAGATGTTTCTACAAGTTGATTGGAGTCCACCTGTGGCAAATTCAGTTGATTGAACATGATTTGAAATGGCACACACTTGTCTATATACGGTCCCACAGTTAACAGTGCATATCAGAGCACAAACCAAGTCATGAAGTATATTACCCAGTTCATTTCTTTTTTTCTTTAACATATTCTAAACATAGAATATACTGTAGAATTAATTGCATCACTAGGGATGTAAAGCCTACTAGTCTCAATCATGTTAAGATGAATGAAAGAAGTTTTGTTTGGTCAAACTGGAAAGCCCAACCTTCAGGGAACTGGTTCAACTACAGCCAAGGACTATTACACATTCTTTCCTTTTTTCTCTCCTTTTTTATCTTAGGTCAGAGGATTTGTCAGGGACCTCCAGAGCTTTTCTGTTTTTAATAGATATCTTCCTCCAGCCATGGTTTTTGATTGACTTTTGTTTTGCTTTGAGTAATGCTACAAAGTCTTCATGGTAGTCCCACTCAGTTGGAGATGTGTGAGAGAAAATTAGTGTTTTGTTTAATTTACATTGCTCCCAAGACTCTGGGAGCATCAAAAGCTTCAAGAATTGGGGAGGGGGGACATTTCCTTTGTTTTTGTACAATAGATAATGAAATGTATGGAGTTAAACAGAAGTTAAAATAGGAAATTGTGGAGCAAAAAAACATAATTTAAAAGCTTAAATGAATTGCACAACAAACACAAATTAATATTAGAAAACAAAGTATTTAAATAATAAAGACAAGCGATAATCAGCTGTAAAATTAGTTGTCTGCTACTCCATCTTAACCAGGATGACAATGCTGATTTAAGTCTAATTTATTAAACTTGTCAAATACTGCTACTTGGGCAGTGACCCTCCACTTCAAAATATAACTTGTTTAAAGTGTACTGTTGCTATGTTTTGAATTCAGACTCTGGGTGAAGATTTACAGTTTTCTTTGACCAAATAAAAGTTATTTGTATTTGCACTTATTAGTGAAAGAAATTAGTTTGTTTTTTTTTCGCTTATTGCCATATGTGCTTAAAAATGTACAGTAGTAAATGTTGTACTTATTTAACAATACCAGGTGCTATGATGTACAAAATAGTTCGGACATCAAACTTGAAATTATTACACACTAAACAAAATTATAAACGCAACAACTTGTGTTTGCTCACTAACACAGATTTTGACAGATTTGTAAATAATATTTGAGAGAAATAGACCTTTTGTGTACATAGAGAAAAACTTAGATCTTTGAGTTCAGCTCATGATGAATGGGTTGCAAAAACAAAAGTCTTGCGTTTATAATTTTGCTCAGTGTATGTATGTATGTATGTAGTATTTATATTTATGTCAAAGCTTCATAAATCAATGGTGCGAGACATAAGCACATTAGCTGAATGCATAAAAACATTTTTTCTGTAAACATTATTTTGATATGTGCAACCGATGTATGTATATTTTTAAATGTTAATCCAATGCTGGTCAAGTCCATAGTGCTGGTTTTGGGTTGTGATCTGATCCACTCTTCACTGTCCCTCAAGTAATGAACCTTTCTGTGACTTGTTCAAAGCTGAACAATTTAATCCTCGCCCCACAATCTTTTATATCGAGGCAGTCCATAGGTCTTCCCCAGCGAGGCAAGGACACGAGTTGGTGATGGACACAGGAGCTAATACAATCAGGCTGTGGTCATAATTCCCTCAGGGACATGTTTTTTTTACTTGTTTCCCTGTGTTTGGACTCCCTGATATATGTGTATAGCTCTGCCTGGGGGGAGACATTCAGAGAGGCCTTCTTGATATTCCACTCGTAAAGAGCCCACAGGGGGAGTGGAGAGGTGGATTGGTGAGAGGGACAGGATAGTTATTTCATAGTATTGGCCACGGATGTTAAAGCTCTAATCTCCCCAAGGTCAAAGGCAGGTATTTCTGATGAGGCCGATTCCCCAGTCTAGATTTCCATTTAGCCCTAAAGCATCTGAAATGGCTTCTCTGACTTCCTTGGAAGATGATCACTCACCCAGGAAGAGAAATGTTGTGCTGTGTTTTTGTGCATCTACACTGATGCTTATGTGTGCAAACTCCACCGTTCCTTTGTGTACCTTTTTGAGGTCCCTTTAAAATATGGACGCCATTATGTTAGGTGGTGAACATGACACATCGCATGGAATGAGGTCGCTGTGAGCCAAGCAGACTGGTTAAACTTTTCCACTTTGATGACAGTTAAATGTCATTTCACTTAGGGTAGAAAGAACGGTGCTCAACAGTACAAAATGCTGCTATTATTTAATGGGCTTTCCTTTTGCGCATGGCTCAGGCTACAAAAGGTGCTGCAATGTTCAAATCAGACTGAGAAGCAACCATGTATCTTTTGAGCCCAATGTCTCCAGATGATCTGATGGGATTGCACCCTATGAATGGGAAAATTCCACACCCCTTGACTTACATCTTTCCCAACAGATGCCTTTTTTTCTGAGGGGATCAGGGAGAGAGATTGGGAGAGTCAGGCAGAGTAAGGAAAAGGGGGAGAGTTGGGAGAATGATAGAGTGAGGAGGCGGTAGAGGGAGAGGGAGACAAAGTGAAGATGGAAAATGACAATATAATATGATTTGATTTGTGGGGCAGAATGGATTCTCAGTGCCCATTTTCTAAGAGAGAGGAGATGGGGAACGGGGAGAGGGACGGCGAGGAAGACAGAGGTGGGTGGAGAAGGTGGGTGGACTGAGAACAGTAGGGCCGTGGAGTTCATTTAGCACTGGGGCCGTGAGATGGCTTGACAGCTGCTGGTGGAGGTATTATAGGCTGCTCACTTTAGTCCAATTTTGCTCTCTTTTTCTCCCTGTATGCCTTTTTTTTCTCTCTCTGTCTCTAATAGCTGTCTTTGACAGACCTGTAGTGTCCATCACTACAATGTATGGGCCTGGTTACAGATATTAGTGGTAGAGCAGAACTCATAATGATGACTAAAACAACATGACAATTCGTTAACGGTCGCAGAATGGCTGCAGGCAATGGGACATTTTAGAGGTCGTAAATTAGAAAAGTCTATTTGCTTAAAGCCTGTAGCTCAAAAAGTTTTGTGCCAAGTAAGACACTTTATCTGCCATTTGAGAAACATGAAACTTGCTTTCAGAGAATGATTGACGGAAAAAAATGTAATACTTTTTGATAAATTTGATGTATCGCCTATTCCAAAAAACAAGTGCTCTTGCAAAGTGACAGGCAAAACAAAAGAAAACAAGGCATTTTCAAGTATAGTCGGTCACTTGGTTGACAAAGTAATATCTCTGTTACAGGATGGATTGCCTGTATTATAGGGATTCATTAATTAGCATCAAGTAATGGTTCATTTGCTACATCACAATCATTGGGAAATTAACTCTTCAACTTGACATATTCAAACAGATATCATACCAAAACTCCTTCATACATGCATAGTTTAATAATCTTCATACTGAAAAATAAGGAGGTATTCTGTATCAAAGTGAATACATTTTGAGGCAATATGTCAATAAATGACAGTGTTTTTAATAGCAGCTAAAAAGCAGCCATGATTACTTCTGTCAAGGACTTGAACCCTCTCAGTGAGAAGCAAAACAACCTTACCTGTCAACAAATCTGTCCGTCTCACTCTTTTTCTATCTTTGTCTCTCTTCTTCTCAATTCTCAGTTAAAGATTAGTGATGTAAAAAGCTGAGCAATATTTGTAGTAAATGAAAATCAGTGTCTCCATGTAGAAGTGCGAGGAAGTACGTTACTCTGGTAAACGCTGGATTATGAGGAAGTAAAAAGGGAATTTGATGTTTTATTTGGAGGGCATCAATTGCACTTGAAACTATATAAGGCAACATTTGCATCCTAAAATGTCTTTTTTTCAGATAGAATATTTCTTTTACTCATCAGACATGCAGATTATGTAATCTAAGAACTCCTTTGTACAGATGTAAATATAAGTGTGTGTTTGTGTGTCTCTGCGTTTGTAATTATTGACCAGACTTTGAGGATACAATTATTTGATATATTTGTTTAAGTGTTGCTATAAAAACAGCAGACACAAAAATTGGCTTTCTTTTCTAATCAAAACCAGTTTGTCTCCTCAGCTAAAATGTCAATTTGCTATATGGAGCCTAAGGCTAATCTTAGCTTGTACAGGTATTAAAAGAATTGACACTGTGTGTGTGTCTGTGTGTGTGTTTGCATGCCTCTATCCACTGCATGCTGCTCACATTTCTGTGTTGTCCTATGTGCCAGTATGTGTTCAATTATGTTGTGAGACTATAAAAGTTTCGTACTGACAGACAGTGTTGTTCTACTTTGCTGGGGTCGTGTCTGGCAGAAGGGAAGGCTATTATGGCTCCTTTATGGATTATGAGGCAGGATTGTGACCCTTATCTCAAGGTGAACGTCAGTAGCTGCCCTTGTCACAGTCCATCACAACACTGTTCCCTACTACTTTACAGGTGATGGCCCTGGCAACATCTCTTCGTAGCAAGTCATTACAAATTAAATTTGTCTTAAAACAAGTGAAAAATTCTAACAGTAAAGTGAGCTGATTTTATTTCCTTCCCATGCAGTTTGTCCCAGAACAAGTGACGGTGTCTGGTAATAAGGCAGACCGCTCAGTCTTGCTATCAAAGATAATGTCACTTCAGTTCATGAAAAATGTCAACATAAGCTGCTTCAGACAAGAAACAATTGAGGCTGTCCCACCTCACAGATGGATTGTTGACTTCTTAAAAGGGAAAAAGTACTGTCAGGCTAATTACTAGACCGACCTGTTGAGATGGAAGACAAGCACACACACAGACTGCAAAGCTTTCTGCAGAGATTATCAGGTTTTTGCAAGGACATGTGATTCACACAGGCGTTTATTCAAAGAAATACTAGACCCACTAAACAGGTTCCACACATACTTATCAGGTTTAATTAGTAGAACCTGGGAAACCTTTGTGATCTAGGAAGTACCATTCTCTAATAAGAGATAATAATGAATACAGTGTTTTTCTCAGTGTGTGTACCTGTTCATTCTTATGAGTCACATAGTGCTGACACAGAGGCTCTACATATGTAGGGATGACAAAGTTCACAAAAAATACATAATGTTCAATAATTTATGTTTGTTTCCCCCTTTTTTCACTGTCTTCTTTCTGTCACTAGCTTCTGTTTTGAGTTCAATTGTGTTGTGGTAGAAACCACTACTGACACCCTTTTATGGCTACTGTTTAAAGTTCCAATCCTTAGATAAGATATGTTCAGGTGATTTGGCAATTGTTACCGTGGTAAAAGCAACTGTGGTTTAATACTACAGCAAACACTCTTTTAGCAGGGGCTTTTGTCAGAAATACAACAGAAGAAAGTCTACAGCTCAACCTAGCCAACTCCTGTTGTTTTAATAAAGAGGTCAGTCAAAAATAATTGCAACCACTGTCTGATTTCATGCTGCATATGGTGCAAGTAGTTTCCCTCACAACAGCAAAGTACAGTAACATTAGTTACCTTGCTGAGGCATAGATGTTCAGCAAACAGCTCACTGTGGCTGCTCCATATTGTTCCATTAATTCCTTGCAAAACTTAACTAAAAGCAAAAGCTAACTGCTGAGGGCAGTGAACAGATTTTAAAACAGAAAGCAACATTTTAAATTAGATTTTTCCCAGTCTCTGTGACATTTTTTACATTTTAGATTAACTTAGTGTTGCATGCATCTTTGGTAAAATTGCATGCAAGTATTATAGATGAGCTTCAAGATAGTGAGTATCAGCAATCTCAACAGTAGCCAGTAAACCCCAAAAGGCAGAATAAATGCATAGTGAAATTAAAAGAAAAACATGATTATTAACCTGTTACACCCTTTTAGATGTAATTGATCTGTCAGGATGTTATCTTTGACAGTTCCAGTCTTACAAGATGTATGTGACATACATTAACATCTTATAGCCAACACACAATCCCAGAACAAAAGTCTGCTGAGGAGCAGGATATTGAATAAAGTCAGTTTCTTTACTGAAGATAAACTCTCAGGAATGCAAAAAGTTATGAGCAGAAATGCCTATAAACTGTACATGCAAGACAGTTTGTTGTTCAGTTGATTAAGGACACGCTCTAAGGGTATAGTTACACTTAGACCTGGCATGTGTATGTGTCAGGTCCGTATCCTCACAAATTTGTAACTTATGATGTGACGTAAACATACGTTGTGATTGGTAGGGTTAATGGGTTAGGTGGATCACTTTCACTGAAAACTGTCACGAGTTCTCAATCCTAAGAAGTTTCTTATTTACATCAAACTTTATATGGAAACAGCAAGTCTTTTTTGTAATTGTTGCAACCTAAAATGCATGATTTTGGGGCAGCTTTTCTAAAAACTTGCAATGAAAGTTGTGTTTTTTGTGATGAAATGGTTGTAATAAGTGGAGACTGCAAAGGTAAATGTGATTTTAGAATTATAGTTGAATCATTAAAAAGTCCTTCCAGGATTTTGCAGGCCTAACCCTAACCATGCACATTCAAACCAGTTTATCTTTTTTCTTTCAGCACTTGGAATTGACCATGATGCTACTATCTTTGTCACAGTGATCTCTTTAGTCTGATGTCTTCCCTGCATTTCTGCCTTTCTCCACGTATGCTTTGCGGTGGGAAAGTGTTGGTCAGTAGTCCATGTCCTATGTTTAACCACAATATTGCACGTTTACAGTTTACCCCCACTTTGGTAAATACGTTCTTACAGTGAAAATTTGTCTGTCAGGATGGCTAAGTGCAGAGACAGGGAAAGTAAGAGGTTGGACCCAGATGCACACACTGACAAGCTTGATGCAGTTCTTTGTGATTTATTAACATCTGTGTGCCTACATGGGTTCAAAACAAAGTCCATAACAAAAGGTAGTAATCTATCAAAATTACCAAAATCTAAATAGGATCAATGAGCAATAGAATAATCCACAGCACAGGATATACTGAGACTAGCTCAGAAAATTCAGAATACAGTCCCATGAAATGACTAGTGAAACCATAGGCCAAGGATAATATCATTATTAAGGTAAAATAGATAAAACAATACTGCACTAAAAAGGGAACCCACTAAACACATGTGCTGGACACTAATGGTGGTACAGGAAAACATAGAAAACTCTCCACTAATGCACCAGACCCTTTGGGACACGAGAGGTAAGGGATGTCATTTTGCAGCAATGCATGAAAACATGGTACAAGACAGCAAAATATATTTGGTGCATCAGCTGCTATCAGCTTGCAGTAATTCCACATTTGGATAACTTCTTGTTGATTGTACTGTGTTTATGGCCATTTTGCTAGTTATGCTAATTAAGATACCAGACAGCTAAGGAAATGTTTAGCTTGCTAAATGAACAAACAAAAAGAGTCAATCACTTCTAATTGGTCCCTCCACTGAAAGCATTCAACTCCATGCCAGGCAGTTGTTTATGAGATTGTAGCATGCGGACTGGATGAGCAGCAAAAAAACCCACCTCAGCCACTTCAAATCTGACGAGGTTGTGGTCTTTTAATCGACAGTGCTCTATTAAAACGTCCCATGTGGATTATATGCTTAGGTGTCACCATGATGGAATGACGGTACTCTTTAACCCCACAAGCAATGGTTTTCCACATCAATCCAGGAAAACCACAATGTCTGCAGTTTTTGATTGTGTGGCAGCCTGACATAATGCTTTATCGAGTTGTGATAGGATTGCTGATGAATTTGCAGCGTAAAATCTTTTAATGCCGACTCTGGATCTAGAACCTGATTACAAGGACCAAATTGTGTTCATCCAGTCAAAAGGCCAATATTATTGGAAGATGGTGGTGATATTAAACTCACCCAATTGATCCAGTTCACTTATTGTATAGTGATTACATCTTTTGTTCCTTTGACCTCTTTGCTAATGATATTTTTCAGAAAAACACTGTGTGACAAAATGAAGGACTTGAGGGTATTATTAGACCATAGTTAGTGGAACAAATGAGCAGTCAGCACTCTCAATTTATCTCTCAATCAAAAGCCTGCTCAGCTCCATCTAAATCCTCAGTCAAGGCAGCATTTTATTTAACATCATTAGGATTGTAAAGACATGTATTATGTCTCTCTTTTTGCAGAACTTTCCTCTTTTTTTCTGGATAGATAGGTTTATATACAGTTGTCACTGTCTTGCAAAAATCAGATAACAACCCCTTTATTCTGGGGAAATAAATAAATAAAAATGTGTTTGAGTTCAGGTACAGGGCACATTTTTTGTCTGCTGTGTGGCTCTGAATTTTAGCAGCTGGCATGATCTGCTCTGAGGCTTAGCCCCATTCAACCAGCTCCAGAGGTCCGGAGAGCAGCCTGTCTATCAGTGTTGAAAAGAGAGCTGGCATGACCTTTTCCATCCATCACTGGTCTCTGATGGTGCTTTCTGTCCAGAAAGATAGACAAAAATGATTGGCTATATGAAATAAATGTAAAGAAATCTTTGTGTAATTGTTGCTGAGCTTGAATTTGAGCAAAAAGCCTGTCCAAGTCACTATATTACTATTTAAATAATGCTTTTCACAATGTTTGGTGAATGAGATGTTTGGAGGTGGTCATGGTCCCAACCTTTTTCTTTGGAAAAACATTGCTGTGACTACTGCTCTCTTTGCCTATGTATGAAACCCAAGTTCACAAAGGCTCTCTGGGGATTGCCAAAAGACAATCTGGGAAATGTTGAGAAGACAAGTATCCAGCAGGTACCACAAAAAAGTAAATTGTAAAATGTTATCATACCACAAATTAAATTAACGTCACAGATTGCTTATGAATAAAATAAAGTGGAAACAAATTCTACAGAGACAGCCTATATTCATAAAGGTCTCAAACCAGCATAAAATATCTAGGATGTACATATAACACTGAAATACACATTAATTCATGCATTAAAGGAGCATGACATATAGTTGTGTGCAGCGGCTGAGGGGGGTGAGATAAACATATAAAGCAGAATGAAATCTATAAAAGTATTCATGAAGCAAATTGTCCATGTGTTCATTCCACCATATTAATGTAAATGCAACACCAGCATGAACAGCAGTGTGGGTATCTACTTCAAAGCAGATACAATGGGACAGAAGACTTGTTTAGTTTTTATTGACCATGGATATTTGAAATCAAACAGTGGGTTGTTAACAGGTTTGAGGGCTCACGAGTGCGGTACTTGGAATTTAAGTAGGCAAAAACTACGCTGCAAAAACATCTTTTCTACCACATTAGCTGTATGCCAATAGCTCAGTCTTGGATGAATACATACACACAATGACACATTATGCATGCTCACTGCCATAATTGATGTAGTTTAATTGTTTTGATTTAGAAATAATATTAAGAACACCTTCCAAAAGGTGGTCACCATGTGCTTACAAACTAGACTATTCAAGACTGCAGTATTAGTATTAGTGTTATGAGTGAATGCCAAGTGACAGATTATTTTGTAAACAAATACTTCAACACATTTAACAAAGTTTTTTTCCCCCCCTTTTCAATTAAACCCATCCGTGGACGCAGGATGGAAGGAAGTGATTGAGAAAGGGAGGCAGAGTCATGAATGCAGATTAAAATCCCTAAACAGAGGCTGCCCTCTGCCAAAACAGTCTTAACCTGAATTGTGTCTCAGTACAGTTTGGAGGACATTAGTCCTGCATAGACATCTCCCAGGATAAAGCCTTAAGACAGCCTGGATTGCACCAACTGCCAAGAGCTAAGAATGATAGAGTGCTGTGTGTATTCACACTGTTCTCTCACTAGTATTATATGTTTATTAGTCTGTCTCAAAGCCAGCCTTATAAAAATGGCCAAGGCCCTCTCTGTCATACAAACCATATTTTACTCCACACCAGAGCACCACTTTTATAGTGTTGCTCTGCCCTCAGAAGAAATGGTCAAAAAAATTCAAATGGGCTCTCTTTTCAGCTGTCAGGTGGCAAAAGGAATAGCTGAGCACCCAGTTGTTTGAGATATGAGGTCAGTGTCGCAATATACTGCAAGTCTTCAACTCCACTTTATCACAGTTTTGAAAGAATAGGTTGCAGAGGCTCCTGCAAAACTAATTTAAGATAGATGCATGGTGAGTGACCTTTACCTTTGCTATCATTACAGTATTAATGCGGTATAGATGTCGGGAGCAGGACTTATCACTGCAATATAAATGCAATATAGATGAAGCAGGAACCTCTTCTATGGTTACTACTATAGTATTAATAAAATATACATGGAGTAAAGAGGAGTTTTATCACGGCTCCCACTGTTGAAGTAATTAAGTACATATGAAAGATTTGGTTGTACTTTCTCGCCTTTTGGCTTTAGCTGTTGGGAACTGCTTTGACCCTCTCAAGAGAGAGTTACATTGAAGCTCCAGAAGTAAGTGATGAAGTGATTTTCAACACAATCAATTACCATGATTGCAAAAACTATGAAAATAAGGCCCCATTTGAAAATACCCCTTTAAAATCGACTAAAGAAATCATCTCTGACCCAGGTCTAATGCCCAGAGAAGAGCCATAAAGTATTCTCATTCTCTAAATGAAAGGAAAGGAAATGATTTATCTTCTCTACATAATCCTGATCACCCACATCATTAGTTATAATAAAATGCTAATAATGTATCATATGTCTTCAAGGGAAACTCATTTGTCAAACATTCATTTGAATATGACAAGAATCTCTGCATACATTCCTCTAACCTTTAGCAGTGACAGAGATTATTACTTCCAACACAGCAGTAATACATCTCATGGTGTAAAGAATAAAGATATTCTTTATTCACATGTTTCTGAAAGGGTACTTTGACTCTGTACTCATTAAAGTAAATGTATATTGATGGTGAAAGACAAGAAAACACAGAGCACCATAAAGTATACTGACCACACCACGTCTTTCTGCCTTTTGGATTCTAAGTTGTGCAAACATAAATGATGCCACAGTGTTATATAACTGTAAAGAAAAAAAGAAAACTTCTGTTAATATTAAATTGCTATCTTAAGGCCTCCCCATACCATAAAGTGACACACCTCAGTTTATCTGCGACTCCTCACAAAATAGGTAAAGTGAAGGAGCCATCTGTAGAGGTACACGCTCTGTTTACCTGTGAGCATTCCAATTGCTGTGGTGGTACCTGATTACTTTTTGTTCACAGTTTTTTTCAATTGCTAAGATGCAATGGTCAAAACTGAAGCCACTTTTCAAAACTCTTCACACAGTCTGCATTACCAACATGCATCTTGGCCAAACAGTTAAGCTCACCTCCAAAAGTCACTGAAAACCCCAAAATACTTCATACAAGTCTCAAAATTAACTCGTTCAACCGAAACACTGGCAACAATTTTCACTCAGAAAGAATACAGTCTCAGTCAGAATACAGAACACACTGACCTAAAAAAACGCTAGCAAAAGGAAGCATTCCATAAATTTGATGAACTTTGATCTTCAAAATGTGATAAAATTTATCTTCAGAATGTAAATCAGTATTTCATTACAGAATACAGTTGTTCTCAGTCACTTTCTCAATCTTTTGAGAAATTGCTAATTGCTTTGACACATTTATGCAAACCATTATGCACAATTGTCTGCTGTTTCCAACAATATCAATTGCTTACTGTATGTCATGTTGATCACAACGTATTACAGTTTTTCTCCATTGGTTTGGCTCATTTCTTGAAACAGAAATTACAAAACATCATTCTCAAAACATCATGGACAAACTTCCAAACAACTTGGCAATTGTTCACAACAGAATTGAATTTCTCATTTATTTCAT
>JAPMOB010131177.1:0-13770 GCA_029875015.1 Lepomis gibbosus | reverse complement strand
TGTGTGTGTGTGTGTGTGTGTGTGTGTGTGTGTGTGTGTGTGTGTGTGTGTGTGTGTGTGTGTGTGCGTGTGTGTGTGTTAGCAAAAGTCCTGATAGAGTTTCGTTGCCTGGACAGGATGTGTAACTACGGCTCCCAGTGAGTAGGCTTTGATGTTACCTTGAGTGATAGATGAGAGAGGAGGAGGGTTTGGAGGAGAGGAAAGGTGATGTTGCTGACACAGTAGTTTGAGACAACTTTTTTCTCCATACTTTTTTTAAGTCACTTTTCGATCTGCACTCCTAAAAGTTCTGCAAAAAAACCCAACAACTGCTTCCCTTACGTAAAAGGTGATCGCAGGTGAGCTCTTCTGTTCTGGAGCAAATATATACCAACATAGGCGAGAGAGGTGAATGGAGGAAGAGGAGGAGGACAGGGAAGAGGAAGAGACAGACCAAGAAGAGACATATTCTCCAATGAAATAACTGTGGTTTGTAAGGGAAGCTGGACTGAGAGTCAAACCAAACTGGAACAGGTTCCCAATAGCATTCGTCGTCCAGACTTTCCAAAATGAGAATAGGTAAAAAAATCTACTTCATTTCAATACAGTACTCAATGATAGCTGTAGTACAGTATAGCAAGTAGACCATAGTAACAGAAAATATGTTTTATGTATGCATGAGATTTGAAAGATGGAGATTGGAAGATCTACGACCATAGAAGATGCATCGTGCTAGGCGTTATTTCTCCTGCTGCTTGGCCATGGCGAACAGTGCCTGTGATGTTGATGAGGACAGAAGACAGGATGCTGCCAAAATTGTTTCTCCTGTATAGAAAACTATGCAAATCCAACTGTGTTTGCTGATATGTATATATCAGAATATAATATATATAATATATATATTTCAGAATAAATAAAACATTCTATTCATGAATTTGAGTGTTTTATTTTTGCGAATGAAAACATAACAGTTTACAACAAGCTACTGTACAATATGTAGAGAAAATGCAAAATTATTATTACTAATTTTTATCATAGCAGTGTTTTCCTCTCACCAGTGTTTCGATATATTTGGTGTGTGTGTCATTTAAAGACCAAATTTCTTTTTGAGAAGACATAAAATTGTTTTGAATGCAGTGTTTGCTTCTGAACGAGATTTGTGCTTCCCAAAAAAGTGTGGAAGCAATTGAGAAAAACTACAAAGATCTTGAGGAGTATAAACTAAAAATGGGGGGGTGGTGGGGTGCAGCCGAAGGGAAGGGGATTTGAAAAGATGCATGAAACGGGTAATGTCAATATTCAGTCTAATGCATGAAGGAGGCAGTTGGAGGTCACTGCAGTATTCACAAGCGTGGGTTAACGCCTAAGACAAACACATCCCTGCACCATAATCAACTCAGATACATACAGTACGCTCTGCTATGTGACACGAGCAGCCACAGAAGACTCACACACACACACACACACACACACACAGTCAATCAGATCATCTTGCACATGCACACAAAACATATTAAGAGAATGGGTGGTACTATTTATTGATCCAAACATCTCTTTTTTGTCCTTCTCTCAATAAATAACTGTGGAATTCAACAGTCCACACATGTGTTTCGAATGTGTGTATTTGTTAGTCAGAGCTTTTCGGTCCATTTGTGTTCAAATTGTGTCCCTGGTAACAGAGGCAGCTAGTGACTTGATTTCATCTTAGTGATTGATGGTAAGAACGGCCAGTACAGCCTAGCACATGCACTTGTACATTATTCCTCCTCCAGCAGAGGAGGAATAATGTACCCTGCTAGCACAAAGCATACAGAGAGTCTAAACAGAAATTACCTCAGTGAATCCTGATCCCCTGTTAGAGATAAGTATAATTAGTTATCCACAGAAGTCATTTTATTCAGCTTTGTACATGTGTGCTTGTATCACAACATTAATCTTCTGTCTTCAAAGGATGCCGTTACCTGAGAGCACTGGGACAGATAAAGAGCTAATTCCAGAATTAGATTTCTGTCTTTAGAGAAAATTGACTCCCTCTATTATAAAAACATGATTTGTGAAAACAAAAGCACATGGTTTTATGATTCACATAAGGGTGAAGTGTTTGTTTTAAAAACTGATGAATTTTGACATCTTCATTTTGTCTGAACTAATGCATTAACTTGAAGCCCTCAGTAAGAGGTGGAAGGTGCAGACCCTCTTGTCCTTTCATTACAGTGGCTCTTTTTTTCATTCTCATTCCATCTTCATTACCTCTTGACATGCACACTGTGTATTTAATAAGCCGGGTTATTCAACCTTGATGTTTGTTCCATCAGAGCAAATGAAACCTTGGCTTCTATAACTTTGCTTTTACAGTTACTGTATCCTGCGGGGGCAATTTAAAGTGGCATCACTCCTGCTGCAGTGCTTAAAGAAGAAAGACACACTCCCTATTCACCACACCTTTGCACACACACACACACACACACACACACACAAACACACACACAACAACAACAACTTAACAAATAATGAAGCACATCTCACGCAAATTAAATTTCTTTTCTTACACAAATATTCACCTGAAATGGTCACATAGCAACAGCTTCCTCTTAGCGATGAGAGGAGTGATTAGATGAGCCTTATGAACCTCTGAGTAGCAGTATTGATGTCATCTATATTCATGCTGGCTTATTTCAGATACATTCACTGGATCAGGAAATGTCATTGTATTTCATTAGCATTTATACATGAGTGAACTATGAGAGTATCATGGTCACAAATAAGACAGCTTTTTGCTTGCAAGGACCTACAGTGCCCCCAAGTGGTTCATGCTTCCTGTTTGGTAGAAGCACTACAGAACAATCAATCCAAGTCTGAGTGTCTCATTTCAACTTTGAGTAATTCCTTATGGGACCAAGGCCAGACCACTTTTGTCTTTCCATCTTGATTTCAAATGATCAGATTGCCTGACTGTTGCTGATCATCCAGTCGCTTTTGGGTCATCAAAGTGCAAGTGTTCATGGATTCTGAATGTTAGAATGAAGGAATGGGGACCGCTTCCAGTTGGAGTGAAATTTAATGGGGCATATCTTAAGAAATGCTGCTTTTTCAAAGATGTATATGCAAGAACCAAAGCCTTACACATTCCTAAAAGTTCAGGCCGGGGGAAGCTCCAGATTACAAGTTGTTAAGTTCCCATAGTGGTAACATGCTATATTACAACCACGGTCATGGTGAAGGGCTGTGGTATGTTCTTTATTTAAAATTGTGCTATTTTTGTGGTCACTCAACTTAGTACTCTAAATGACCGGCCCCTACATATCCAGATTAGTTGTACATCCATGAGCACACGTAGTACATTCCTTGACTTTCTCTCATCACTACCCATTTGTTTCAAGCATGCTCTGTCCTCAGCTGCATTCACAAATAGGTTTCTAAAGTGAAAACTTTATCAAGAAAGTGTTTACGGCCATAGCTTTGTCAATAGCAATTGATTAGTTCCAGGATACTTGCAATTCTTACTGCATTACAATAGGATAAAACAAATCTGCTCTAAGGATGAATTTAAATGTGTTAGGGAGAGAAAGGGGGCTCTGGGACTTTAAAACTGAAATGCTCCCATTAATGGGAAGATATTTATCTCCAATTATCGTTTTAATGGCAAAGGGTCATCTTGATGCTAATTAATCACAACACATCACTCCAGCTTCATCTGTGGTGACACTTTAATTTCAGCAGTTATTATCACTACCACAGCGTAGACTTCACTGTGTCAAGTAATAGCTCTGTAATGACCCTCACTAACTGCAGCTCACATGTCTGGCATTTATTAAAGGAACTGAACATTGTCGGAGTCCAGAATACATATTATCCGTTCCTATCAGGAGAGACATATGCTCCTCTCAACTCTTCCATTGTCCATAATGTGTTGAACGTACCGTCATACATACTGTAGTGATCAGGTGCAATTTGACAGGTATGCATTTGGATCTTTCATCTTCACCAGACTATGTTTCAAAAAGCTGTCGTCAGGTAAGTGGATAAGTGAAAGAAATAGCCCGGAGATGATGAGAGGTGAACTAAAGTGAACTAAAATGAAAGGAGAACATTTTCCGTTCTCATACATTCATGCTGTGGAAAGTCTTTCAACAGGTGTTATTTCATCTATGATCTATCGATATCTATGTGATCATGCATCTTTTTACAGGTTCCTTCTTAAACAAACCTTTATGAGAATATATACATACATATGTCTTAGTGGACAACTCCTTTGAGTTGTGCACAATAGGCCTTTTTCACAGCAGACAGTTTGACTTTGTCATAGCAGGAAAAGCCCAGGTGTGACTAACACAATGAATGACTGCTCTGTACTATTCAAGTGTCCCAGTAAGCCGTGACAGTGTGAACAATACCAGCACAATACCAGGACCTTGAAACCAGAGCAGCTAATTAATTAATCATTCATGTTATATACACCTGCTTTTCCTAGTGTGACATGTCAAAATGTCTTCTGTCAAAAATGCCCAAATATGTTGGTATGATGTCAACATTGTCAGCAACCACAATTAGTTAGCGATAATTCTGTTTAGCCCACAATGCAGCCTCCAGATCATTAAATGTGAACTTTAAAACTAAACATCTTCTTTTTGTCTTTATTGCATGTTCAATTGAAGAAAAGTAAAAATTATTTAGTCAATATAGCGTCACATCACAAGTGTTTGGTTGTGAATTTAACAGAGCTTCAGACTAATTTAATTATATACCAATCTCTGATAACCACAGACCTTTTTAATGACAAGCAGATGGCCCACTCGACAGCCCAGTGTGGATGCAAAATGAGATTTCTTACGTAATTTGAGTCAAAGCCATCTCTTACGTCTCCCAGTGGTGGACAAAGTATTCAGATCCTTTACCAACACTATACAGTATTGTATACATGGTGCAGTGGTTAAGACTGTGCCTTTGGTGTGAGAGACCTGGGTTCAATCCCCCACTGAGACCCATACCTGAGTAAGACACTTAACCCCTAGTTGCTCCAGAGGCATGCGACCAATTGTAAGTTGCTTTGGATAAAAGTAATGTTATCAGACCCATTACAAGTAAAAAGTTCTGCACCGAAAATGTTACTTCAGTAAAAGAATGTAAGTATGTAGTAAGTAAAAGCAGGAAATGCACTTTAAGTAATAAAAGTAAAAGTATTCAATGCAGAAAAATGTACTGTGACTTTTGTACTATTACACATTATATCATGACATTATTATTATTATTCATGCATTATTGCAAAAGCGTGATTTTACTGTTGTAGTTGGTTTACAGGGAGCTCATTTAATTTTCATTATGGATTCAGCTGCTGATTATTTTCTCAATTTTCTCTCTAATTAATCAATTAATTATTTGTAAAAAAAAAATTAAAAAAATAGTGAGAAATGCTGTCACACTTGCCCAGAACCCAAAGTGAAACCGTCACAATGCTTGTTTTATCTGACCAACAGTCAACATGTTTGGACACTACATTCCAATAATTAAAATAATTAGTAGTTAAAGAAAAGTAGCAGATCTTCGCATTTGTGAAGCTGGAACCATGAAATGTTTTTGCAAGAAAATTTATTTAAACAATCAAAATAGTTGGCAATTAATTTTCTGTCAACCGACTTATCATTCCAGCGGTACTTGTATAATCTGTTGGGTAGTTTAATTTATAACAAAACATCATATTTTATAAACTCTTCACATGTTTTGAGTGTAAAAAGTTTTTTTTATAAAGCAACTACTAAAGCTGTATAAGATAAATGTAATGAAGTAAAAAGTACAATATTTCCCTTTGATATGTAGTGCAGTATAAGAAAAAAGTGGCATGAAAAGAAAATACTCAAGTAAAGTACAAGTACCTCAAATTTGTAAAGTCCTTGAGTAAATGTACTTACTGTCCACCACTGCTGAATTCTGTGATTTCCATGGTTATCATGGCATCTATGACCACATCCACTGTCCTACAAACAGGGCCAATCACAAAAATGGAACACAGGAAGACCTAGTGTTATTTAATTCCATATACAGATATTGAGGTTAAGGCTGTTTCTGGATGTTTGTGACAGATGTCAAAATTCATTTAGTTGATAGTGTCACTTTCAGTGCAGAGTTGGAACTTCCCTGGAGATCTAGGTCATGGCGATTTGATATTAAATAAGGGGACATGCTGTGTACACTGACATGGCAGGCATCATTGTCAGACACAAATGAACCATTACAGGAACCTGTCATATTAAGATGATCTGACCATGGCTGTCAAAGACAACCCCATATCTTATGACAGTGTCATCAATAATTCCCTTGACCTCGAGTACAACAACTGAGTTGTGTTTTTATACTGTCAAATGTGCTTATGGAAGCGTTATGAGCTGTGCCACACAGATAGCTCGCACCCAATGCAGACTTTGGAAAGAGCAGATAAGTTGAAAGCAATTTCAGTGTTTAGGCAACAAGTAGGTGAGGCAAACAAACCACAGAAGACTTGAAGAATATCCTTAGCCTACTGTAATTAAGGCTGAATGAGATGCAAAAAAAATCATATTGCGATTATCTTGATAGATATTGCAGATGTGATATGAGTCATGATTTTACTGGGAATGGTTTGTAGATTTCAGTTTTGGTATATGATGTGATTTTTGCTGGGGTCTGTGCTGTACGTCTGGAAAATATCATTTATAGGCAGGGCATGTCTGTAGCACCACAATGCTTCTTTCATAATGGTTACACTTTTTACCTTTATCGAGAAAGTGCAGCTCCTGCGATCTGAATATTACACTTGGCCATATTGCAGTTTCAATAATATTTCGATTAATTGTTCAGCACTTACTGTAATCTCAAATAACGCACTAGTTAACATCAAGATACATTTAAAGCTTAACTGCAATGTGTCTCATGAGTGTCACAAAGTTTCTTTGTGGTTTGTTTATATTGATACTGAAAATTAAAAATAACTCACAAGCATATAGAGACGGGATTTGTTGTAGTTGTCCATTATTTGAAAAACACCTAATAAACAGAAGTAATTGACAAACCAGCAGATTTTCTTAATTTAGCCTCCTATTTGATATACACTTTCAAAACAAGCGATACAGATTTTAACTTTCTGCTTGTTTGTCATGGATGTATCCTTTCATTGTTGCTTATCATTGTTTTACATGGCTGATCAGTACTTGTTTTAACCAGTTGACGGCAGTAATGTGTCGGTGACGCATGTACTCAGCTTCTAATTGTGAAGACGAAGAACAAACGCCCTGACAGAAAATGGCCGACCGGGAGTGTGGGGATAATTTCCTTCGGCTCCAAGCACGGTTTTAAAGGTGTCCTGCGTTTGAGCATGTACTGTTTCAATTAGCAGGGAAGCATCATGTTTAAAAAGGCGAAACGAGTTAACTTACGACGGAGGAATGAGTCCGACGAGGATGAACAGGAAGAGAGTCGGCAGCCGTCGCTCTTGCCGACATCGCTCGGGCCTGTCGTGGAGGAAATCCCGTTTATGGAGACTTCCAGTAACGTCGTTACCGGAGCACCTAGCTGCACGGATAACTATCATAGCAACGGCTTTCAAGCTAATATAAACAGTATACGAGCTGTCAAGAAAGAAAAGAAAGGCAAAGATACGACTACCGTTACGGTGCCTGGGCCCACGAAAGCCAGTTTACTGAGTTTCGATGATGAAGAAGGTAACTTTGTAAAAAGATTAAATGCTAAGTTAGCTAGCCGGTTAACGTTAATGCTAGCTGAAGAAAACGTGTTGTCCTTGCAAGTGATAATGTTATCCCTTTTGTTTCTGCGTAGCGATACGGAATCGTATTTGTATTTGCTTGAACCATTATAGGTAGATAACTACATTACTTAACCGTGAATCATTCCTGTGTCCGTTGACTTCACCTGGATGATGTGCATGGTTAACTTGACTCGCCACTTACTTTTCCGCATGGCCTGTTTGTAAGCAGAAGGGTCCGAGGTGTTCAGAGTGAAGAAGTCCAATCACAGCAAGAAGATCGTCAAACAGCTGAAAAAAGAATACAAGGAGGATTTGGAGAAGTCTGGATGTGTCAAACAGGAAACTAAAGCAGGTGTGGATAGTCTCACTGACCGTGTGATGCGTCTGTCATCTGTGCTGTCACATTAGCAATATGAGAATGCCTTAAACCTACACGGCTGACTTTGCAGCAGCCGCGTTTGTCACCAAATATGAGACAGCATGAAGCTGACTTGAGGCATCCCATTGTAGTTTTGCTGAAAGGCACTTAAGGCACTGTGACCGTATCTTAGCAAATATTAAGAAGCCTGAGTGTTAAATATATAATTGTACCACACAATGGTGGTAGATCTCTGAGGAAAAGAGATTGTTGTTTTACATCAACATTCATTTTGATGAAATTTGAATTACTTGATATACCTGTAAGCTTCCATATGTACCGGGGGTTATCTGAATGTGTTTCTGCTTTCACAAACTGTCCTGTAACATGAAGCATAATCTCAGTCACCCTGTGCTAACAGCTAAATGGCTATAATTTAAATGTAATGGGAGTTTGTTTAATCTGTTAGTCTCATTGCTCATCTTTTTTCCTAGATGCTGCACCTCAGCCTGTGGTGGCCATCAAAGAGGAGGTTACGAGCCGAGCAGGTAGTGAACAGGGGGAGGAGGAAATGGAGGTAGACAGTGCTGATGAGCAGGAGGAAGAATCGAGAGCTCAAGGAGCCCCGGCACATAGTCAGGTCTCCAAGAGCAACAACACTGGAGCAACGTTCAACACGCTTTCCTCTCTTGGCAGCTTGAGACCAGGTATTATACACACACAAAAATAAATGTTTGGTCAGTGTTTTGAATATCAATACTGGCACCAGCAGTCTTGTTGATAGCACCATACTTTTCCAGAGTGGTAATATTTTGTGAATTGAATTCTGCTGCTAATTAGAGCCTGACCAATTGGATGAATATTGGATTTTAAAATCCATTATTCCAATATATTGGCCAATGTTCTTTTTAGAAACACATCAATAAATATTAGATCTAATTGTAGTGCTGGACGACATGGCCAAAAATGTTATCACGATAAACAGTTTCATATCTTTTGATATCGATAATTATCATAATAAGTATTAAATCTTTATTTCTTTTGAGTTTAAAGACTTATTTTTGCTCTTGAGTAAAAGTTAAAGAAACCTGATAGTTAATTGTGGTTTAAACTCTTCTTTATAGTCAACTCTTGAGGCAAAACAGCATCTCACTACACAGATTTGAGGTAGAACATTCAAAACAATGATGATAAAATCTTCTTCAACAAATATGCATGACTAAAATTAGGTAAAAGTTTTTTTTTTCAGTCCTCAACAAATAAACATCTTTCTTAATAAAAAAATTAAGTCCTAATTTGTATATGATTCAAATGAATAAAATCAAACATTTATCATAATGTGATCATTATTGTTATTGTTGTATTGTCCAGCCCCACCCTAACATTAGTTATGTGTAGTTATGAGACCTCACCAAGATAACATGACATAATGCAGTTTAAACTTTTTTTGTACAAAAGTACAACTTATTATGTCAACTGATTGCTTTGTTTTGTGGTGGATTTGTGGCATTCCACTTATAGAGTACCATCTTGTGGACAAGCTATGCTACGACAACACTCATAACATGGATCCGTCTTTCATCTCTCCATTTCTTTTTTTAATTTGCATGTACCAATTTGTTTGCAATGAGCTCATATCGGCTCGTTAGGCTTTACGACTAATCTTAGTTTTCACATTGTACCCTTCTCTGAATAATAGACACTGTAATTGGTCATTGAAACCCCCTTGAAGTGCTTTCATTTCACTGCATACAACACTATGCCTCCAAACCTGAAAGACGTTTTGATATTTGTGCACAATTGTCGCTGCAGGCCCAGAGCTGCTGAACAGTGTTTCGTTGTTAACAAACAATGACAGTAAAGTTCTATTCTAATTGAACAAGTGGTTTAATTAAGACCTGTTACTGTCTCACTCTAGGGGAGATCCCTGATGCGGCATTCATCCATGCTGCCAGAAAGCGCCGGCAACTGGCGAGAGAGCTCGGGGGTGAGGCCCCTCTGGTAGAGACGGAGGCTCCAAAGAAACGATTAGGAGGAGAAGACCAAGATGCCAGCGATGATGAAGACGAGGAAGAGAAGAGGATCCGCTTCAGTGGAGTCAAGAACAAAAGCCAAAGACAAAAAATAGCTGAGGAGATAGGTACTGTAAAAAATAGTTCAATAAAGTTCATTGACATATACTACTGTTTTCAATCACTTGTCTCTGAGACTTGAACATCCCCTTCACATGTACAGGAATTGAGGGCAGTGATGATGAGGCACTGGATACAGGTCAGGATGAGGAGGTGAGCCGTTGGGAGCAGGAGCAGATTAGGAAAGGAATCAGCATACCCCAGGTAAGATGTACAATTTTTTTTTTTTTACCAGCTGTAAAATATTTTGCCTTCTTGGAGAACTCCTGAAAATGGATATGTGTTTCTCCAATTTTCTTATTATTTCAACTTGTGGTGATATTGTACTATTATGTCATTAAAAGTTGGGATTTAATTTAAGTGTGACAGATTATCATTGTTTTGAGCTGATTGCCAAAATTGCCAAATATTTGCTGGTTTCAGCTTCTCAGAATTGAATATTTGCTGCTTTGCTCAGCAGTTTTGTTGCCATGTTATAGACTAAGCTAGTAATCCAAAACATTATTGATAGATTAATTAATAATGCAAATATCCATAAGTTGCAACAAATTAGTAGTACAAGGCAGCAGTGGTGGTACTAGTCATAGTAATAAAAGTATTATGTGTTTTCCTTGTCTCTGTCGACCAGGTCCAAAGCAGCCAGCCGGAGGACAACACAGTCTACTACCAGAACAGCTACGAGAGCCAGCCCTATGGCTCATCCTACAGCATACCGTTCACCTACAGCACTGCAGCCCCACAGACTGGCAAGCCAGCTGGCCGAGCAGACAATGGATCTGTTCAATACGGGGCCCCAATTAAAGATCTAACCCCAGTATCCATTGATCTGGTAAAGAAACGCCTGCGGGATAGGTACGTTCAGTGGAAAAGTGCAACATGCAATATCAATTTTCAGCTCAGCTTCTGCCATTTCTGTGTGCTGTGGTCCTGAAGACCCAGCAAAGCCACCCACAGTTCTAAGGGCCATAGAGGCGATGTGGGTGTGTGTCTGGAGGGGCAGGGGCTAAGTCAATCCGCCTAATTATTACTCCTGTTTAACCTAGAGTGGACTATTTAGCTCGTTGTCTCCTGTTAATCAGTTTTCACGATGTCTCAGTGTTAAATTGGTGCACTTTCCGTTCAGTGTATGTCAGAAATTCAGATTAGACTAGCTTTGTTGGTCCTCCACCTCATCAAAGTCCTCCTCACTGTCTTTGCCTGTATGTCATGTGTCTATAGGCTCAGCCAAATGTGTGCAGGCTACAACGCAAATGCCAAGCGCTACAAACAGATCGAAGAAGACCTAGCTGCCTCTGAGAGCACCATACAGCAGCTGGAGGGCTCATCCAATGACAATGCAGATCAATATAAATTCTTGCAAGAGATGCGAGGGTATGTTGGAGACTTGCTTGAGTGTTTCAGTGAAAAGGTAAGGGAGAATTTATCTGCTGTCTGATTAGTTGTTTTCTGTTTTGTGCGTGCGTGTGTGTGTGTGATCTCTGACCACTATATGTGGATTTTCAAGGGATAGAATCTAATAAACTCTGTATTGTGAAAAATTGAGTCATAATGTTGTAATGTTTTAGTTTAGAAGTTAATTTTTTAGATACTATTATTATGCTAGTTAACAGCGCCAACAAGTCAATGTGACTGCAAATTAGTCATCTGGAGCACACTCCATGTGTCTTCCAGTTGCTTCACAACTGCTCTCATTTAAGGGAGAAATATGACTTTGATCTATTATCTCACCAACGTACTGTTACAAATGGCTTTTGTATAGAAAGAAAATGCTCTTACTTCATAATGGATCAGATTGTTTAACGCTTTCAGCTACTTCAGCAGAATTTATTTGTACTACTCATTACTCATACAATAAGTAAACAAAGTTATCTTAATATGAGTTGTAGCTGTAAGAGCTCTAAGCCCAAAATAGTGGCAAAGACATGTATATTCAAAAGTTTCTAGTCTTAGTCCAGTACAGGCAGACTTATTATAATGATGTCTCTGGCACAAGCTATATTTTGTAAACTTAGAGCTGCTTAAACGCATGTCTAAAAGGAACAATTGAGTCTTGATCCTACAACAGCAGTGCAGCAACTACATGGAACAAAGACAGAACTGGCCTGCCAGCTGCCAACATGGGCTTCCTCTTCCACGCTAATTTCTGTTTTAACCCTGTTAGGTGAATCAGTGCACAACACACTGATGAAAATGGGACACTAACTAAGCATTATCAATTTCACCTATTGTGAAGTCCTTTTAATGCAGCACAAACATCAAGACTGGAACTGTATATTGTCAATGTTGGGTAAAAACCTTTTAGTACAATTTCATGATTTATAATGCATTTACTTCACAAGGCATTTAACTAGCCTTTCTCAGGGTTTGCCAATAATTTGAGGTAAACCACTGGCTGAAGTCCATAGTGTTCAAGCTTTCCTTCATGGAAATTTAGAGAGAAGTTTTCACCCGACATTAGTGATATTTACGTTCTAGTATTGTCTATCGTGCTCCTCTTGTCCCTCCAGCAAGACATCCCTGTGACTCGGAGTCCAGCCTTTGTTTGTGTCAGAGGTCACAGAAGGCATCATATCTTTCAGGTGCCTGCTGTCCTGGAGCTGGAGGCTGCCATGCACCAGTTACTAAGGCAACGGGCCTCACGACTTGTCCAGAGAAGACAGGATGATATTAAAGATGAATCGTCGGAGTTTGCAAGCCTTTCAAGTCAGTCCATCTTGAAGGTTTTTATGATTTATTTGAACGGCCTCGTTAGTTCTCTGTATGAGCGTGGGTGTGTATGCTTTTCACATTCTTGTTTCCCCACTACCCTTGTTATGTTTCCCCTCATGAGCGTGATTAAGGGTGATTGAGGTGTGAATTTGAGTGAGTGGGCATGTACGTACATGGAAAATGTTTTACTGGAGGGGCTGTTTCGGCTACTCTGTAATGGCCGAGTCTCACAGTCAGCTGGGTGGTTGTAACTCCACTCAAGCATTGAGTCACTTAGTAAAAACTTATCTATTAGTGACTTGTCATCATTTTCACTGTAACATGTAGGAAGTGGCAGCCAGGTAAGTTACTAGAAAATGAATGATACTAAAAAAAACAAACAAATATGGTGTTGCTGTTGGTACTTTTTTATAGACTAGGAGGTTTACAGTAGAGCCTGACCGATATGGGATTTTTAAAACTGATTTTGATAATTGAGGATTTTTTTTAAAAACGTGCAGTCTTTTTCTCTTCAGACACACATAACTTAAAGATTATCCCTAACATAACCGTGAACAAAGATGATCTCCGTTGTGCGTTCTTGATTGCTGATTGCTGTGTTTTGGGGTGGAATTGTGTTGCCAACAGGGAAGTTGCAAAGTGCCCTCTGGTGGATAAACTATGCAACAACAACACTCATAACATGACTGAAGGATCCGTCTGTCCGTTTCTTTTTTAACCCTTGTGTGGTGTTCATATTTTTGTTATTCAGCCAGTGTTCGTGGGTTTCATGGACCTGCTGCATTTTGGGGTTTTTAATTCAACACCATCAAACAATTTTATGTTAAAATACTCAACAGATGTTTACTTCATCCCAA
>JAPMOB010131113.1:0-17376 GCA_029875015.1 Lepomis gibbosus | reverse complement strand
GTTATGACTCAATTTTCAATCGCGGTAGTAAAACAGAGTAAGAGCATGGAAAGAGAGGAGGGATGAAAGATGGAGAAGGAGAGAGGGAGGGAAGATGATGAGACGGATTGTAAGGTGAGGCCCAGAGAGATAAGATTATTAAACAGCAGTGAAGGGTTGGTGGAGTCAATGGGATCAGTAAGTCACTGGGAATGATGGGTTCTCTTGCAATCACAGCTGAGGAAAAACAGGTAATTGCCAGCATTGCTTGTCCTTTCTCTTTGATTCAGGAGCAAGGCACCCAGTCTAACAGAGCTTTACTCTGAAATTTGTGTGATACACCATAGGTCAAGCCATCTATAAAAGGTAAAGGGAAAGGTGGGGGTGGCAGTGCCAGGATGTTCCCTCTTAAGCGCTATAGTGACGTGGGTAGGAGCCTCGGGTGCCTATGAAATGAAAGGACCTGTGGAGATGCTGAGGAGCCTTTGTTTCTAAGGAAATACCTTAACCTTTACATTTCCTGTCATGAACTCCCACACACACATTCATGCAAATCGGCACGTACGTACAATGGGATAAATCTATTGGAGTGCATTCATTACATTTACATTTATTCATTTGGCTGATGCTTTTATCCAAAGCAACTTATAATTGCTATTTATGTCAGAGGTTAGGCAACTAGGGGTTAAGTCTTGCTCAGGGACACATTGGTGGCTGGGTCACAGTGGGGAAATGAACCCGGGTTTCTCACACAAAAGGCATGTGTCTTATCCATTGGGCCATCCCAGTGGTGCGTTCAATATAGTCAGCACAATGTTCTGCACGTACACAGAGCCAGATAGATATGGATGCATACTTTAGTGGTGAATAAGTGGACATGTAAGTGTACTGATACAGATCCTTGAATGGCTGAATGATTTGGGGAAAAAAATCTTAATTGCTTTTTTTTCCTGCCAGATATTCCGATTCCGATTCGATTAGCGATTTAAAAAAAAAAAAAAAAAGTTCAGCTAAAGTTCAATATTTACTGCCAGTTTATTTTTGATGGAAGCAGCGTCAAGCAGCACAGAGCAGATGAACCGGGCAGGAAGTCAGACACTGAACGGCATAGAGAATCCGGTGTATTTTCAAAATAAAGCACCATGTGAAGACTCCTGATTGTATATCAACAAAACGGACAAAAAAGAAACAATTTAACTACGTAGCCTACCCAATCATAAAAGCACAAAAACAAGGGCAAATGAACAAAATAACAAAATCTGAACATGTCAGCGAAATCAGGCATGCAAGAGCGACACAAAACTGGCTCACAGAGGACTGTTATCCATAGTTGATGCACACAAAATGACAAATTATCAGCCCAGCAACAAAATAGGGCTAAGTGCTTCGCTGCTGAAACACATCAGTGAGAGTTGACGCCGGACAAAACCGCAGCACAGCCGCCAACTGTGTCAGTTCACCTGAAGCCATGATCCCACGTTATCTTCCAGTTTTGTTTGTTGTAAAATGTACATGCCTTGTGCCCACTCTGATTAGTGAGTAGGACCATAATAAGAGGGGCATGATGCTGGTGATTGGCGAGTAGATCTGTAGCATGAAGATGACAGCGGAATAAATTTATCACTGCACTACTGTTTAAAACTGGTCAGATGCGCTGAAGGCCTATTATAAACCTACATTTTAATTGCCATCTTCACGATCAGCTAATCGCGTTCTTTCAAATCGCAATTTCGATTTGAAAACGATTCATGGTTCAGCCCTAGATCCTTGTGTGCACAAATGCATATTACGTAGTTAAAAATATGCCTGTACACAGTCACACACTTGCACGCAGTAGACAGTGCCAATTTATATTATGTAATGATTGTAGTGCGTAGAAATCATCTGCATGAAAGTGAAGATGTAGAGTAATGATCCGGTTTGCCTTTGCACGTTGAAACCTTTCACACTAAATCAGTCAGCTGCTTAATCCCAGTGGGCACTCTGTCACTGCATCACAGAAGATGATGGATAATAGTGTTAATCACCAGATTAACCACAGCAGTGTGGTATGATCCACTGTGGGGGTTTTGTCTATCAACACTTGCATGTGTACGTGTGCGTGTAAGTGTACAGCTACGTGCCCACTGCAGCTAATACCATCCTCATTCGTCAAGCGAGTGTAGTAAAAGCCAAGCATTACTCCCCTTGTCCAAATGGAAAACCTGATCATTGTTGCCGTCAGCATTTTATCATCTGAAGTACTTATGTACCAGGAGACACTCTTGGTTCAATGCCCTATTCATGACAGGTTCAAGGAAAGCATATTTATCCCGTGTTAAGATTTGATTTCAGTCTGCTTATGTGGCTTTATTTGGCTTTTATAGTTAAGCTGATCTGTCCAGAGAGGTATAAGTACATTCAGTCAAATTGGAAAGGATGTGCAACATGTTGTGATCCCAGGGAAGCGAAAAAGCAGAGCAACAGAGCAGTGGAGGTCTGGTTCTCAGAAGTACGTCGGACCCATGGAAAACTGAAAAGGGGCTAAAGGCGCTGGCAAATCCTGCATGTAAGGCAGTCCAGTGAAACCACAGTAAAAGGCTGTTGATTTAGGTCGGGCTAAATCGAGTGAGCTTCTTTATGTTGCAGCCCGAGGAATGCCTCAGATCATGGCATGAGGTTTGGGCCCTGATATGATGTGGTTTGGTCAGGGATGGCAGGAGAGAGTTTTGAATGTCTCTGTCACAGCTGAAATTTGTAAACTAATTGACCACCCGTACACAGCATTCCCGTTGCACTGGCCTTTCTTTCAAGACCGACAAACAAATCCAGAACTCAAGAACACCTCTACCAGACCAGGCCCACTGACTGCAGTGTGATTAATTACATTTTCCCATTCCCCCCCTCTCCCCCTCTCTCTCTTCAACTCTCGCTCTCGTTTTTTCTTTCTTGCTCACTCTCTCGCTCTCCTGAGCCTGGTGTATTGGTGTGTGTAGTTCATGTCCCTTGGTACCCTAAGTTAAACATCCGTGTAATGTCAGACCAGCCAGAAGGAAATCCACTGTTTTCCTTTTCTGCTGTTGTTTTTTTTCTTTTCATAATGATTCATTATTAGTAAGTCTGCAGGCTCATTTTTCTCTCTTAGTGAACCTTTTAAATATCAAATATCCAACTGTCTGGCTTCAAAATGTGGTGAAAGATGTTTTGGAAAAAGGTGAAAATAAACAAATCCTTTTGACCCTATTCACCACAACCCAAAAGAGTGAAAAATGACAGGGTTATAAAACAAGCCCCAGTACAGCACTGGGTAAAGAGAAGTCTGAGGTGCTGATGCCAAGGACAAAGGTCACATGACAACACAGGATGATTATATTACTCACATTGGACTGGCTGTGTGATCATGACATAGTATCGGCTAGGTAACAACGTAATCAGTATTTGTTCATGTGGGGTTATGTGCCATGTTCTAAAGGTATCACAAGTCGAGGTTTTGCTGGTTCATATGCAGGTTAGAATGTTTTCCTTTGGGCTCAGAATTTTGGCTGGCATCCCAGTTGTAATTGGTGAGAGACTGAGCTGTTATCATTTTATCTAAAGCAAATTTATTGAGTACAGCGGTATGGGCATTCCTCACATTCCTCATGAAAAGACCATAGCACAGGTACTGCACTCCTGCCTTTTGTCCTGATTTCCCCACTGTCATTTTACCACCTCAGCCAAAGCTACACTGTGGCCTTAACACATTTCCCATGGCTATAGTGACTTTTAAAGAAAGTGTTTCTTTTTGGGTGTTTGATGAGAATTGATACTACTCTCACATCTGCGTATGTATGAAGCTACAGACGGAAGCTCTTAGCATAAAAACTGGAACCAGTCTGGGATGGCTGCTTGACTCTGTCCAAAGGTCAAACAGTTCCTTTTAAAAATGATGTCAAAGACTGTGAAATGTTCACTGTAACGGTAGGGTTAAAGGTTATGATGATGTTGCAAGTCTCACTTCTGAAGCCCATGTGTTTGTAATGAGGTGATGTCAGCAGTCAGCTGTGAGGATGGCAGCCTATGCTGATGGAGGGTAAAGGCAGAGCAGGCCCATTGGTTGGAGGAATGTGTGAACACAGTGACAAAAACCATTTATTTACAGGCACTTCCTCAGTGAGGTCTAGCACCCACAGCCCAAGTGCAACCCCGGGGAAGACACAGCTGCGTGTGAACGTTATAGCACCAGCCCTGCTCACTTTGATCGTCCGACATGAGAGGGGCCCTGATCTCATGGAACACCACCCATCTTGTCTGATATCCTGAGTGCATAAACTGAGACATTCCTGACGTGTGAACTACACTTGACAAATGATCGCCCTTTTGGTTTTCAGCTTTCGCATACTGTGGGCTTCTTGGCACCATGAAGTGGGTCTAGGGCTGAGAGTTTTCCCCTCTGTACGGCTTCAGTAACTGGAGCAGCACCACAGAATGTGGACAAGTACTGGTCTGGATTGTTAGGTTAGAGAGAGCCTTCTGGGTGGGGCTATGATTTAATATTGACCTTTTTTAACACTGGACAGCCTGCACGCGGAATACTGATGGGACTGTGGGGACTCTGTGTTAGTTAGAGGACTGTTTTACTGGATTAAATCAACTTGAATAATACAGATCCTAGGACCAGCACAAAAATAGTTGGTTTCGTTTTAGTTTCAAGCCATAACCCTTAAGAGGAGAGAAATGAAAATAACATATATTACTGCCAGATTAGTCACTGCATATTAGGGGCTGATGTTGGTTTTGATTGGATTCCAGCTTTGCTCCAATTTCTTCCGTGGTTGCATGAAATATGTCCTTTTTTAATTCGCAACTGGAGTCTCGAGGTGTGCTCCATGTTTTAAAAGGCATTATAGAAGCCCATTGATTTCTCCATTTCATTAAACAGGCCTTGCACTGTGCCATAACTGATGTCATTCTACTGTTTCCTGTCATTTTCCAGCTCAGGCACTGTTCCACATGCCCTTCTCCAAAGTCCGTCCAGTCAAACCCTGACATGATTGATTCTTTTACACTTCATTTGTAGTGCTCATCAAAATTCCATTGAATCATGAAACTTTGGCTGAATACTCTCCAAAGTAATCTAACCGCAGTAAAAGAAACCCTAAGTCCTGTTGGGACATATATTTCCCCAATGAACTGATGACATTTTGGTAATATAAAGAGAACAAAAATACTACATCTAAAGTTTTCTGCCCCCACGCAGTCCTACATTTTGAATGTCTTCCTGTGAAGTTTGCCTCAGGCAGTTGTATCACTCAAAAAAGATTTTCATTTTGCCAACAAGTCTCGCATTGGCACCACGACTGTTTAAATGAAGACTATAGTACTGTGAATTTCTAGACACACGGATAGCCCCTCTGCTGCTGCTGGTGCAGTTGCTGAATTGCAGTTGAACACAAGCAGTATTTGCATGAAGTTGCCCCCTCCCCAGTCCTGCTTTGGCCTCACTCTGGCGCAGATGGAGATTACTGCCAGAAAAAGTCAGCAGCAGATTTAGCAAGAATGCTTCCAAGATCTTAACTACTCTTGTGCGTGTATGAAAGCTTGCACATGTTCATGTCTGTATGCGTGTGCTCAAGTTTTTTTTGAAGTGCTGTTAGTAGGCAGATTGTAATCGCAAATGTCATGTATGACCAGCTATGGTGTGTCTTGAGACATTATCTGATTACAATCCAGACACGCACCTATCCCCAACTAGATACTGAATCACTGATTAAGTCCTCACTGTCATCTTCAGTTGCAGTAGTTAAAATGAAAAAGGTAAAACTTGTTTCATATAAAACACACTTTGGAGGAGACAGTGATGAATCAGGGTGGGTTTTGTAGCTTTCATTGCTTGGCACTGACATAATGCTATTTGGAGTTGGTAAAGATGATGCATTGTGGCTGGCTTAATGGGCTACATATTGTATTATATTGTATTGTAAGGACACTGAGAGGTAGCAGCGTATTCATCTTTTTTTTCCCCCATAGCTGGACTGTGTGGAAGTAGTCCTACACGACTACGGGTTACATTGTGGGACCAGGGAGGAAGTGTTGTGGAGGGGCTGTGAGGGCATTGCTAGGCAACAGGGTGGGCAACTTGGCGTAATGAGCGCGGTGTTCAGGAGCTGTCTGCTCAGTGTTCCAGGTCCTGACAAGAACAGACAGGCTGGCCTGGGACGGCCTGCATGGAGCTGCCACCACGGCCACCTGCTCACAGCAATCATCACCAGCGCTCCAGCCAGCCACCGATACAGCATACAGACCCAATTAAGAGCCCCGCATGTCCCCCTTCAGCCAGCCATCACTAACACTCCTGCAAGTCTGACAAGGCTGCCTTTTTTCCCCTTAGCAAATCTCTAATTAACAACATTGGTTGTGGTGAGCCTGGGCTGTACAGAGCTGCTGAAAGGGGCTGAGACTCTGCTCGGGTAATCAGCTTAAATACAGGTTTATTTCCTGCCCCCTGTGCCTTGCTACTTCCAGCAGAGATTACATTCTTTTATCTGTTTATCTCCAATTTCCTCTGACTTGTAACGTGTCTCCTAGACACACTGTCACCTCCACTTAAGGCCAGACTGGCTGCTCCTGCGAATCAGATGGTTTCAGAGCAGTGATCAGAGGTGGTTTTGGCAGGGCACAGCTCTCAACAACATCTCTGTCTGTTTCATTACTGCCTTACCACCTCCTCTCCCTCCACTCGCACCTCAATGAAGGCCTCTGATCTTTGCTGCAGAAACACTACTCAACGTCTAAGGCATCAAAGATTCTCAAACGGGATTATACCCTTTTATCAGATTATATTTAATAATTTATAGAGAAAGTGTCTTCTTAAAGATAGAGATCAATCACAAAGTTTAGTTCCTGTAACTGGCAAAAGCCAGATTTTAATTTGTTCAAATGAAGAAAAAAAAGGAGGGAGAAAATTATATTGTGAAATGACCTCATTACTAGAGGCGGATTAAGAGAGCTGTGTGTTCCAGGCGAGAGTGAAGGAGGTGGAGGAATTTCCTTTCAGTGGGTAGATGTTATTGTTGGAGCCCTGTGCAGAGCCGCTGGATGAAATATCCTCTTCCCCAGTTTGGGAATTGAGTCTTGATACAGGATCACCACTCTTGATTGTAGGGAATTAAGTCTAATCATGTCTGTCTTGAGCAATTCAGACAAAATAATATAGACTGATTTACACTAAAATGACAAATGTTAGTGAATAAGTCATTCGTACCATTATTAAATACATTTGCTATTGCATTTTATTTTATAACCATTCATCAAATGATGTCTGTAATGCGTCTTTTCTGGCTTGTAAGGAGACAAATGTTGGCTGTCAAGGATTTCCCGTGGTCAGTTTTCCAGGTATTTCTGTTCATAGACTTAGATGTTGCAATTAATAAGATTTTTATAAGATGACTCACTGAGTACTTTATAAGACCTTTTGACCAACATCAAAAGATTGGGCTGACTGGGTGTTTTTTCTGTTCATTTCCCAGAAATGTGATTAATGGTGCTCACTGTGGAGGAAAAAATGGGAACAGTGATTTATTTATTTATTTAAAAGGATTGTATGTGTTCATTTAGGTAGAGCGACAGTCTTCTCAATAAATATGTTATGTTGTTTGAGAGGCTTATTTTGTGCACTGCTTCCTTTCTATGGGTTGACTTACCCCACAGCTAGTTCAGCTAATGGCTGTAAATGTGATTTTTCTTTCTTACTGTATGTGTTAGCACTGTAAACTAGTAACAAGTGAAGTAAATAAGGTAGGATAGATAAGGTTGTGGGTTGTTTTTATATGGTTTTTCAATAACTGGTGTGAAATTGTGTGCTAATGTAAGAATTTTTATTATAAAAGAAAAAAAAAACTAGTGATGACCTGCCTACGGTTGTCACCCAATGCATGCTGGGATAGGCTGTATGTTTAGCCGTAAAGAGAAGTGGGTTTATGGATGGTTCAAAGGCTAAGCAGCAGAGGGTGCTGTTCATCAGAAGGGGTGAACCCTTTGTAGCAAGTTTGTAAAAGATGAATGCTGAATGCTGTAGATACAAATGGAAAGCATGTGTTGATATTTTAATAATCCAAAGTTTTTAATTTGTTTGGATTTTTTTTCAAGATGTTTCACCTCCAAAAGAAATAACAGGTACAGTTTTATGGTACTTTATTATTATCACATTCAGTATTTCTTCCTCAATTTTGTTCTTTATTACATATTCAGCAATCAAGATACATCAGTCTTCATGCCAGTGTGTCAGACAGGTGATGTATTAGTTCGAGCTGGATTAGCCCCTGACAGTTTAGGTGTTAGCTGACAATCTTCAGAGAGCTAAATCAAATAAACCACTTGAGCAGCACCTGGAAACACCTTTCAGATGAGACACAGTGCAAACACACTATTTCCTGTTCCACCAAACAGAAAGCCTATGTGTGCCCCAGAGTTCATCTTTCCGCCACCGTCTTTTATTTTGTTTTACTCTTAGTAATAGTTGTGGAACTGGGTAGGCCGAAAGCTTATTGAGCTTTCCTTTCATTGCTTACCATGCATGGAAACTTGCGTGCTGCCCAACACCCAATCTGTTCCTGTACAGGCAGTGGTTTCAGTGCAGGAGGTTCAACAAATACCTAAATGGAGAGATCTGGGTGTGGGGCTGCAGAGAAGAGAGCAGTGTAGCACCAAACCTCACAATCTGCATTAGGTCATTGTGGGACTGTGGGGGCTCCAACCCTATGCACTCTGCTAGCCCCTCCGTGACTGATTGTTCTGTGAGTGCAGATTTTTTCCTCTGGTGAACAATATATTTGTATGATCAAGTCCTCCTGTGAAGAGAGGAGGGGAACCTGTCGTTTCTCCGGTTGATTCTGAACTGGCAGTAGCAGGGAATACTAAGGTGAACCTAGTCTCCAAGGCCCTCGTCTCACTTAGTCCCTCAATATCCCTCTTTCTCTCTGTGGGGCCAGGGCTGCTATGGATGAAATTTCAGCAGGGGTATGAGGGAATGGTTCATGGAGTTTAGCACCTTCTTTAACATAGGCAAAATAAATGACTTCTTCTAATGCTTTAATTGGTAGCAGTTTGATGATCAGGTATCACTGGCCTTCAGGGCTGAAGCACCTCGTTGTTTTACCACAGCTCAGTGAAAGAGCCAGTCTGTACCTGCTGCTCCTGAGTTGTTTTTTTTCTTCAGGTAAGGAGGGGAAAATGCTTGGTAGCATGTGGTCTGTCGGGTCGTCTGAACTGTCTTTTTTTCCATGAAGTCAAAGTAAAGCATTTGACATTTAAAGTTAAGCCTGGCTACTGATCTCTCCTCCTCAAAATCCCTGCCCCCTGGCTGGGATCTGCGTGTGAATTAAATGAGCGGCTTAAAAATGGTTCAGCCTCTCTCTCGCTCTTGCTCACTCTTTCTCTCTCTCTTCGTGTGGTTTGGTAGGTGACTGCCTAGGCTCCTTTATAGTTGGTCCATGTGTTAAAGATTTTAAGACCAGAAAGAGCCAGAGGTGGATAGACACACCTAGGTATAATCTAGAAAGGCTTCCTCAATCTTCTAACTCTGTCCCTTTCCCAGACATGAGTCACAAACAGAGTCAGACCCCCGCTGTTCTGCTGCACCAACAGCAAGGCCCGAACTGGAGGACTAGATGTGCGTGCTTATTAGCCTCGCTGATGAAATTGTCTTGCGCTTCAAACACATCCATCAATCTCCACATAGCTGAACTGATTGGATGAGATGTCGGCCAGTTTCGTTCACAAAAAATCATTTGATTTATCCAATATATTTTTTTCCCTCCTGAGGAAGACTTAATTCCCATGCCAGAGCTTTTAACCCATGCCAGACACTGCCTTGAGTAAAAAATGGGGTAAGTAAACTGGATTAATGATCAGTGATTCAGGCATCTCACACACAAGCTGGTGTAGAGTTGTGGATAAAACAACTGAAAACAACTGTATACTTATTATCTGTGGAAGAACTAGAGGGGCTATGTACTGTACAAGTAAAGTTGTCTGCTTCATGGTCAGTTAAGGATGGCATGTTGCAGACTGATTTATACAAAATGCAGAGTGAGCAGTAAATGTAGTTTTCCCACAAACATGCCATTTTTTGTATTGTTTCAGGGGGTTAGAGGAAAGTTGAAATCTGCCAGAGACAGTGTTCTTAGTTTAGAAATAAATATAAACCACATTGTTTTGTTGCTTAACCCAAAGAATGTCCAAGTAGGGTTTTTGGCAGTTAACAGTGTGAGGTAAAACCTTTACATGTGAAGTGAAGGACAGTGGACAGTGGTGTCAGTTTGTTATTGTACTGCATGCCTCATGGCTGCAGCATGTCACTTTCCATCACTTTCCCAGGTTAGCCCTGTGTAAGGCTTTAGGCTGGCCCGCTGTTTACAATACTTCCCATTCAGGCTGCTGCTCCTCAATGAAATTTCTATTTATAGAGGCCACTGGTGTGCAGAGAGTCATCTGCTTGTTCTGAATGAGGTCTGGTGGTTTTGACAAGGTTAGCTGGATTAAAGCATTGGAGGGGGGACTGAAGGACAGGTCACAGAGACTGGTTGGGGTGAGAAGGCCACCACGAGAAGACTGGCTGCCTTTATTGTATGTGATGGTCCATGTCGGCACACTATTTAGTTAAATGCCGGACATGTGATGAAGCTGAGTAAGCCAAACATTTACTCAAAACCCAAACTCCAGTTTTATCCCTTTAATGTGGCACTTGTGTCTGCCCTTTACCTACACTGACGCCAAGCATACATGGATTTCTGTTCCCATGATGGGAAGTCAACATAAAGTAAGAGCTGTTACAACCAATCAGCAATGTCATGCACATTGATGTAATCATTTTTACAACACTGCTCTATAGATGGCCTATAAGGCCATCTATGGCCTTATAGATGGCCCATTCACCCAGCCAATGGCTCATTGAGAAAGAGACATTGTCCAATCAGAGGCCAGTTTTTGTTAAAGTGAGACATTTCAGTGCTTTAAAAATATTTTTGAATGAATACAAAATGTTTTTGATTCATTAATGAACTTAATGTGTGCTGTCAGTTTCCTTACAGGTCCGTTAATGTGCCACAGGACCTTTTGGCTAATATCCCTGTTGTGTTGAGGAAATGTTTTCTGAAGAATTCAATGTGGCAAAATAGAGTGGGGGGGGGAATGACAATTTCCTTAATCCTTGCAGAGTTTTTTCCCCATCTGTGTTTTTGTTTTGATTCCTCGGTGTGTGATGGTGTTTCCCACACAGTGCTACTGCAGCCAACTTACCCTGCTCCATTGTGCTGCTGGCCTCTCTTTGAACCTGTACAGTTAAAAACATGGCTAAGTGCTCTCCATCAGAAGCAGGCTTGCAGGAGGACAATACTGTGACAGGAATTTGCTGTACACTGTCCCCAGCTACACATTGGAGCAAAGGCGAGACAGAGACAAGAGCCTGGACAAGGCACTTGAACGCAGCTCAGTTACCAAAAACTCTGACCCTTGAGACAAATCTATGCAGAGATGTCCGTCATATTCCACCAACTAGACAGACAGACAGACAGACAGACAGACACACACACACACACACACACACACCACCATCATTGACATCATCTGCCTCCTGTGTTCCTCCAACCTCTAGCTCTTATCTGTCTCTATGTCCTAGCAGAATTCAGCCAAACCTAAACAGAGAACTGATCTTTCTCTCTCTTTTAATATCGAAATGGAGCCTCTTGCTGATCTCTGTAAGCTGCTGATTTGGTTTCAAAGATTTGGCCAGCTATCTCCCCAGTATCTCCCAGAAAAACATTGTCAATGTGTGGTCAGGATAAGCTGTGTTGTGTTGAAGTGCAAATGAATGCCCATGTGGTCATGTTTGGACAATTTAGCAGGGCTGCAGAGGAAAAACCCTCAAAGTCATCTAAACATAGAGACTCCTAAACCTCCCAGTCTCTCACGGTTTTGACTGAGTGGCTAGATGATAGACGGTGTCTGAGATGACTTAAGAGGGATACTATTCCAGAGTAGTGGACAGCTTTGAACAGTTTATGCCATACAAATCTGTGTTTTTTCCACTCAATAAAAGCCTTAAGTATAACTTTGTCTTTTGAGATGCTGAGTGCTGTATGTGTCTCTTACATGTGTTTTTTTGTAGTGCCCCCACTTTGAGCTTCTCCTCTAAATCCACAGTTCCCCCCTGAGCAGAAACCCTGCCACCCACACAGCTCAGATACCATCCTGTGTGTAAACACAACCAAAGGAGGTCTCTAATACACACATATATACATAAAATACATACATGCAATGGCTGGAAAATATTGTAAGTTAATCACTTGGTCTCTTTTACATGACTGTTTATCATGTATCGATTCTTACCTAAAACACCTTGTCCTACACCATGTTGATTTTGTTGACACAAATGCACATTGTGGCCCCAACAGGAGCTATTCTGTTTCTAAGTAAGGGTTGAGACCTTCCCAGTCAGAGTAGGGTTTACTCAGATCAGAGACAGTTTCATTGAAGACTTCAATTAAGGCCTCCACAACCCTTGACTCATTTTCCACTCTCTAATTTTTCTAATGGCTGGGACAGGAGGCTCAGAGCAGCACAGCCAGCTCTGCAGTGCTCATTAGCTCCAGCACCACCGCCCGTGCTGCATTTAACTTAATAATGAGGCCAAATTAACAGCAGCCCTGGCCTTGCTCCAGGTGCATTGTGGGTGAAAGTGAGGGTTAGGACGAGTGGAAGGGGAGTACCTGGCCGACTGACGAGGTTTAGACAAAAGCAAGACCGTAATGACTGGAAACACAACATTGTAGGACTACCTCCTTGGACTCTAAATATCTACTCCCACCCATCCACTCCACCCATCATCCACTGTGCGCATTGTTTCTGCAATCTAAAATCTGCTGACTTTTCTCAAGCTATACTCTCTAGCAATTGCCTCTGATGAACCAAAGCAGTATTTGCCTTAAGGACTGGGCCAGATGACACTGGAGCAAGGGTAATGGGAATTGATATGTGCCAAAGGAGGGTGCTGTGTAGGGTGGGGTACGGTTCAGTGTGGATGAAGACATGTCCTCACCTCCTGGTGTGTGGAGGCTGCACAGCCGTGGTCGTCCTCCAGCTCAACCCTGCGCTGCCAGCCAAGTGGGTGCTGCCAGGGGCCAGGTGTTAATGAATCCAGGCAGCCTGGGAAAAGTACAAACAAATAAGGCCTTGGGTGACCAACACTTTCTTTAGTTTTTTCTATGGCCTCACTCATGATTTTTTTGTCCTGCATCATGCAGGGGATTTTCATGCAAGAACTACACTCAGAGGAAATACCACCCAGGTCTGACAAACACATCTCAAGTGATTTTGTGTGCTCTTACTCAACCAACAGGCAGAGATTGTGTATGCTGCAGCAAAAGGCGCATCATCAGGGCAGGCTTCACAGCTTTGTTTCTTATGCTTGATTATATAATATCTATAAAAACCCAGGAAGTTGTTTAGCAACAACTATCATTGTTTTTGAGGCATTTCCAGAAACCTCAGTTTAACCTCAATTCTTCTAACGATCTGGTTGGAAATGTTCCTCCAAGATTAAAAAAGACTTTCCCCAAGTTGTTCCTGTATTTCCTATCCAGACACCCAGAATTGACTTATGTCCTTGCTTGGTTTGTACGAAACAAGAAAAATGTAAATGCATTATTTTCTAGTACAAAAATATAAAATAATGGAAAGTAAAACATCATTCTAGACAAATATGACCTATATTAAAACGTTTTAATTTGGGTTCATGTACAAACTAAGTGAGGACGTGTCATTCGCCACTACCTTCTTTGTTTGGATGAGGAAGCAAACAATTAGCAATTTGGGAAACAGTTTTTGTTTTTTTTGTGCAGCAGACACACTATTCTATATATATTTAATAGTCTTTTGGGATTCTGAGAAGTCCTTCAGAACAGCAGTAAGTGTTGTTAAACAAACTTCTGGGTCTTTGAAAGATTGTCAGGTATTTATTTTTTCAGGAAAACATAACGAGAGGGACAAACTGGAGCTAATAGAGGTAGTACTTTTATGTGATCTTGCTAACATATTGTAGAGTTTGCTTTTTAGGGTGTGTGTATGTGTAATCTTAATTAGACACAGTCCCACTAAGACAGTTTTGGTTGGGAGAGAAAATACTGCTGTAATGCTCTAGCAGCGTTACCTCCAGCCCTCTGCCAGGTGATGACAGCATCAGCTCCCCAGAAGCTGCTGCATGTAGTTTAGAATATAGAGTGAAGTGTTTGTTCACCTGCTGAAGTCCTGGCAGCCAATAACCTCGAACATCAGTTGCCAGTGAGGTGGTCATGTGACTTACCACCATACCCCTGATATGAACCCTGACCTTGTGACAAGGCTAATGCTAATTCCCTCCTTGGCGCATTCAGGAAACCAGTTCCTGTTTTCTCACTCACACTCACTCAGCATTGTGACAGGATGCTCTCCATTTAGAAAACCATGTAATAGCATGCTTTTCGACTGCTGTTATAGTAATGCCAATGCAAACTTGACACTGTTAATGCAGTGTAGAGGCCAGAGGTGATGGGGGTGATGTGTACATCAGGATTTGATTTAGTGTATGTGTGTTACTGGAATTTATTCTGACTCACTTCAGTCAACAAAGAGGAAATGACTTTGCATGCATTGAAGCTTGCTTGTAAGTGGCTGCACATGCAAAAGCACACAGTGAGCGCCTGCTGAATTTGATGGTATTGTAAACAAAGAAAATATATTTGTTTTTTAAATGATGACAATGCTGTTGGTCTCCTTATGTAACTATGTGGTTTTGCCTTTTCTCTGTGCTGGATACGTACATTTTCCATGACCTGGTACTCAACTGGCATACAGCCTGGCACATTTTAGGTAATTGTACAATTTTCCCCTCCGGCTAGATGTTTGGTTTTTTTTAACCAAAGCCTTTGATATTTAGACTTTTTTATTTAAGCTTTTAATGTCTCCCAACAAAATCACTCAGGAATATGTTGCCATGGACTCAAATACATTTGCATCCCTGGACCATATAACATACGGGTGTTTCTTGTTACTAAGAATATTAAGTGCTTGCATAAAGTCATTTGATGACTTGTAGGAAAGCATAACCAGCACTAATGAGGATAAAATCTCTGTGTTGTTCTGCTTTAGCCTTAGAGTCTGGTTGACTTTAAGTGTTTCATCTCTGCCAACAACTGGCTGCCCATGTTGTGAACATTGTGATTTTAGTAGTTTCAGTATAAATTGAAAATTATTTTAGTATAGTCCTCCTATCTGTGTGTACATTGTGTATTTAAATAACTAGAAGAATATCAGTGCCTTTGGCCTGTCTTTACATTCATCATCGCCCCTGCAGTCTCTGTGTACATGTGTATGCATGTGTTTCTATGTGTTTAGAACAGAGTCCCTGGTGTTTGGACAAAGCAAACACACTATCATTACTGGCATGATTATGGGGCATTGAAAGTTTAAGCAAATATTCAAGAGGGTTTGTCTGTTTTTAGGATTTTTTGATACACGGTCGACCACTGAAATAGCTTAAGCGCTGACAAGGCCAAGCCAAGCCCCGCTTTGTTCCCAGTCCTGACAGCGTGAAGTTGGTAACTCTTTGCCACGGGTACAAATAGCAAGTCAGGAGGAATTTACTTAGCATTAAAGGACTCCCCCGCCTCACTCCAAGTTAAAATAATGTTGTTCTGGATATAATCATCCAATTAGGGTGAGGGAGGCAGGACTTGCCCGGGACATGGATCACATTTCAAAGACTCATGTCTGCCAGCCTCCACACTGACTGTAAGATATAGCTAATAGTTAGTGCTCAAGATTATGTGCAAGTTAGGAGAAGAAAAGCATTTCTGGTGCTTTCTCCACCAATAGTATGGAAGATATATAATGCACATTGCACCTCACCTCAAACATTCCTGCTTTATTTATTTAGGTATATTAGAAGGAAAACAAACTAAAGCACTTTCTAGTGATTTGCATTATTGTTGGAAATGGCTAGTAGACGCTCTTAATAAAAATATTGTTCTGTTTGGTTTCTGATTGATCTAAATAAATTACTTGCACAACCCAAGAGCTTGCCTTATAGCTACAACTCAGCAGTATACACTACATAGAGATAAGTGGCATTTTTTTCATCTAACATACATAAATGTGCTTTTGGAGTTAAAGGGACAAGAGCATCAACATGTCACTTACCATCATCAAGTGCAAATAAGTAGACATATCTAATTTGTATTCTTTGAGTGTATTTGACCTTTCCCTTGTATGTAAAAAAAACTGTATAAGAGAGAGGAGTGACATCGTGCCACTGACACGTTTACATGCTGCCAAGCCTGGAGAGTGCTGGAGGTGTGGCCTGATGGCAGCAGTGCTGTCTGAGTAATTACAGGCTCCCTGGTGGATATTACTAAGGTCTCAGTGATCCAGACTCCACACAAGGCCACTCTCCCACTGTAGTTAAGCGGGGGGGGGGGGAAATGTCTTGACCAAAGAAAAGTCAGGGAATGAAAAAAACAAACCTTTTCCTTCTTTCTGGTCTAATTCAACAAGTACAGCTCTGTTTTCTGTGTATAGAGCTGTTTGGCTTCCAGAAATATGTACCCCAGTATAGGCACATTTTTATTATCCAGCAGGGCTCCTGGTATTTTGAAAATGAGGTAAGCTCATTTACCAACAAAGGGCTCCTCTCAGGGGTCTGTCATCACATGGGGGTAAATGGGAGGGAGAAAGAGGAAAGAGAGACCCCTCTGCCTGTGCTTTGATACTACAGGATTATGGGCACAGTGACATAAATTGTAGCCATATTTTAGCTTGCAGTGTGCAGAGACCAGATGTTTTATCTCAGAAGAAGAGGAGCTGGCCCCTCTGGTCTTAATAATTACACAGTTGGATGGAAAATGCAGTTGTATGAAGCAGTTTCTCATATATGCCCTCAGCCCTACTGGTAAATGTCATGTAACACTGTATGTACTGTTGAAGTTGTTAATATTTTTATTGAATGAAGAACATGTTTTCTCAGACAGCTAAAATGAAATATTGTAAATCTGAAATGTGTTCATCCACAGCATGATTATCATTTTTGTGACAATTAGTGGGAGGTTAACACATAAACACACTGTAGCCACATGGGGCTTGACTTGTGCTTCTCTGCCAACCACAGATGAATACTGAAGTCAAGAATTTATATTCTTTAAAACATGTTTGCAAAGTACTTTTGAAACACAAAGGCAATTTAAATAACATTTAAAGACAGAATGAAAATGAAAATACAATCGGTTCAGATAGAATAAAAAAAAAAGGAAATACATAAAAACTGTCTTTTAGAACTGTATATGTGTGTATATATGTATATATATATATATATATGTATATGTGTATATATATGTATATATATATATATAT
>JAPMOB010131097.1:0-16367 GCA_029875015.1 Lepomis gibbosus | reverse complement strand
CACACACACACACACACACACACACACACACACACACACACACACACACACACACACACACACACACACACACATATTTCCTGCTTCCAGTGTTTCTCTGAAGGGCATTATGGCTTCTTGGGACACTCACACACAATAAATGGTGGTCTGACTGAATTCTGATGTGCACTTGCAGCTGAAATTTTCTGTTGAAACACACTTAGTCTTTGAAGCTTTTGAAATGTCTTTATGTGACAGGAATAGCTGAAGTTGAAGTGAAAGACTGAAGTAAGGTGATGTGGCAATAAATATAGAGGTGTTGAAAGAGGTTTAAGTTGAAGTGCTGAATGACCATGTATTAACTCACTGTAAATAAGTATGAGCTGAGTGAAGACAAAGCTCAAACACTGAAAGGAGTTGAAGTGTGTGCACTAAAGGAAGTTGTAGTGTCAGTTGAAGTGATAAAAGCAGCCAGAAATATCAGTTAAAAACTGAAAGCATATATCAGTTGAAGTGTCATTAAAATCAAATTATTATTACTATATAAAAATCATTCAAATACCACATACGGTGCATGTGTTAAAACAATTTCAAAATGACTAAATTATGACTACAAACATAAAATCTTAAGCTATGTAACCAGTGAAAGGAGTTGAGTTGTCAGCTAAAGTGAAAATGATTATATTGTAAGCAGATATTTAGGCTTAGATTAAAACAACCAAGATGGCTGCAATTATTTAAGGTGCTGTTGAGACAATGAAATACCTTCAAGGAAGTCCAGTTGGAGTAACAGATTAACGCTGTTAATGTCTTATCAGATGTCAAAATTCTGCAACTACATGGTCAAAAAATTGTGCACTTAATGTAAAAATCAGTGAAGTGTCAGTTGACCTTTTTATATACAGTCTATGTTGTTGACATGTTAAAGCAGCTTAAACTGAGGAGCATGAATGAAAATGTTGTGTTCACACACTGAATGAAGCTGAACAGCCAGTTACAGTCCCGCTGTGAATTTTTTTAAACTATTACAATACATGTTGGATGTTTCTTTAAATCTTGACAAGTGGTTGTTCAACTTTGTGACCTTGAATCACACTCCTTAGCTTTGTTATTAACCTTATTGTTATTACCCTCATTCCCTAAGGTGTGTGTGTGTGTGTGTGTGTGTGTGTGTGTGTGTGTGTGTGTTACTAAGTTATGAGATCACAAATTGATTTCCCTGGTTGCAGGACTCAGAGTAACAGCGTGTTCAGTCAAGCATCGGTGCACAGAAATTGAGACAGAAAGAAGAATACATACTTTACACTTTGCGCTCTCTGTTTGTAAATCTATCTTAGTTGTTGATCTTGATCACAGGTGAAAGATGGAGCTACAGAAGCAACCAAAGAAGGAGAGCTTTAACAAATTGGGTGCAACAGCTTCCCATTTCAAGGATAGGATGAACTGTAAAATACCTGAGAGAGAACCACAACAGACTATCATTAAAATCAATACTTTTACTGTCTGGTAGGTGAAATTAAGGTACATATCAAAAATGTTGATTCATGCAGGTTGAATTTGTTCATTAAGTGGTTGTCACGATTGTGGCCCACCATTTGTGTGTACATATTTTGAAGAACATCAATGAAATGTTTAATGTAAACTCACAGTATTACTTGTCAGCAGTTTATGTTTACAGGGGCACTCCATCCATTGTGCACATGAAGTACAGTTTACTCCTCACTGGGAGAATACTACTCGCCCAGGTATATAAAGTCTTCTGGGGTTCTGAGGTGGCTTTCAAAAGGGTATGCCAAATTGAGTAAGATCTTGGATTTTGAATTAATTTCTAAGTTTGACAGGAAGCCAGTGTGATGAAACCAGCACCTGGGGACAGATGGATCTTAGTTAGCAACATCATTTTGAACTTATTGTAAAACACGCTGTCTCTCTTTGGGCTTTTCTCTTTCCCCTTCCCCAAATTTGTGCCTCCTAGCCTCCTTGATCCTCTAGGCAAGTGAACTTGATCTCAATATGCGATCTTGAAGGACATCTCAATTCCTAAAATGCACCTTGAGCAGTGAGGATTGAGGAGGCACAAATTTTGGAAATGTAAAAGGCCCTCTGTCTCATCTGTATTTTGACACAATAACATGTATTGTTGAATAACATTTCAAATAAGGGCCATTTCTATCTGTTTACCTTTAGCTGTAAAACAATCATTGGTTTAACCATGCTGATGGAGTCCAACCCCATCTAGTGGACACAAACTACAACACAATGCATATTGCTTAAAAATGAACCTGGAGGATTTTCTTTTATAGGCTGATGGTCAGAGATTTCCTTATCTGATCTGAGTTATATGAAGAAATTAATGTTTCACTTTACCAGTGATATTATCAGTGATGAGTAAATATCACATTATAAATAATAACATTCAACACAGAATGACAAACAGATATTTTTATTTACAGAAAATTCAGGTGCGTCTGGCGAAGTAGTGCACATATAAATGATGAAGAATACAGGCAACACTTATCTGTGTGTCTTCCTATTTCACATTTTTAAGTAGTTTACAAACATTTAATTAGGGTTATACAAAATGTATAACACACTATAATGTATTTGTACGCAGATATAACTTTAAAAAACGTTTTTTATTAATGTACAGTATTTGTCAAAAATTAAAATTTCTCCTCTTTCCCCATATTATTTCAACTTTGTTTTACTATGTTGTCATTTATTATATGTTTAAACAGCAGCCTCCATTTGCCCACAGGATGAGTTATAGCCATCAGCCATTATATCTGTTTACAACTACATTATAGTGATATAGTTATAGATCATTTATTAAACGTTTATATACTGCTTATAAATGGTAAATGGGGGGACTTAAAGTAAAATATTTCCAAAGAATTAGTTCCTGACAATCAACTTTAGTCTCTGTTTTAATTGCTACTTTAATTTACCGTTGCTGACTGTTGTTATTCACAAGACTACGTCCACTTTAAGTCCATCTTTTCTTCTCCGTTTCAGCACTCCGTCCAGACCGAAACGGCGTTGTGCATTTGACTATTATGGCATTTAAAATGAATGATCACAGTGAACGCCTGCAGCGACTAAAGCTTATCTTCTTAATTTTACTACCACATAGCCCTGTACGCTCACTGGGAGGTCTATGTCATCATTTTGGAAAGCCAGCATTTTAAGATTTACACACTCTAGAGGCCATTTCAGAAAAGCTCTGTGTTGTGGAGAGAAAAATGTCGTTTTAGTCCGTATGGACAGGTGAAACAGAGAGGAAAAGATGCGCTTGCTGTAGTAACGTAGGCTTACTGTTAAAAAGTTAAACTGAATATTCCACATCCAAGGTCTTCTTATCAACTGGCTAGGCCGAAGAGCCAATCACACTGCTCTCTCTCTCATCGGCTGCCTCTGACACTGATTTAACATGCTCAAACTGCCAAACAATTGCTGACAAGGGACGACAACAGCCAACAGGAAAGAGTCAGTCACAGGCGCTAAACGACGGCCCAGTGGAACCTGGCAAACAGACTGATGACTTGGTGTGTTGGTAAGCCTCCTGGAAGCCAATTAACTTGTTCACATTAAAAGTGACAGAGAAAGCTCTATCACGCCAACTGCTACGTGAATGTCAGATTGTTGCTTTCAGAAAGTTACAGATATTGTCAGACACTGTCTGATATTAGAAAGGTGTGTGGAGACGGGGTTTCCGAAGTCGGACAGGCACTTCTGAAGAAGCATGTTGGCCACTTAAAGCCCTGCTAACAGCTGCAGGGGGCTACAATGTCCATTTCAGCCCACAATACCCAAAAAGTATTAGAACAAATGCCTTACTGATGATTTTAAAGTTTAAAGTTTGGGTTCTTCCTCTGGGGAGCATGAACGTGTTTTAAAAAAAATCAACAATCAAAATGAATGGGATTCAATATGTGGAGACCGTGAATATCCACAGCATGTTCAATTTAGTTTTTGGTTTCTAACACGCTTGTCATGGACCAAAGTGTTGGTCAGGTCAGAATTTGACCAGATGAGGGCTGAGGTGGTTTAGGGGTCACCAACTGACAAACAAAAATTTCACAGCCTATCTGAGTAGGTGTAAATAAATAAGGGTGGGTCCAGGAAGGTGAAGGTTTCGAGAGTTCATTGTGGTGGAGGATTAGCAGTGGTGGCTTTCAAGATCCCTCGCAGCACCTTGTAGTTGTTGAGTGGTTGGTTCTCTTTGGGGGGGTAACAGGGGCCGTTATCTGTTGCGTAGGAATAAGGGAACCGGAGCACCCAAAGACTGTCAGGCGGCAACACTAAATCCGTCTTCTCTGGATGGAAAATTGGGCAAGGAGGAGGACCAGGCTGTACCTGAAAAGTCACAATACCATCAGAATTAATGTGACATTATTAACAATACATTCATTCATAAGGACTGATACCTGCACTCACAAGGCCAATATATCAACCTGAAGGATAGCTAATATAATCTAAAACCATTACTAGCTGGTGTTAAATATAATTTATTTTACTGTAGAGAACAATGTAGTTGAATGACATCCCTTCTGACAAACTGTAGCCCACTCTCCCTTAAACATCAACCACAAAATGAAATCTACAGCATAACCCAATGTATCTTTCTGTTTCAAAAATTAATAATAAAATCCATCTAAAGCAACGTGTTCATCATCACACTCTTCATGTAATATTGGAATTATACATTACATATATTTTCTTTGTTTTGATATCGCCATTATATATTGGCCACTGAAAAACCTAAACTAAACTAAAACTAAAATAGTTTGCTACCACACATCTGAATGATCACACTAATCTTAAAGGAAGTTCAGACACACATTCTTTATCTTTGATTTTTGATGCCTTGGATTTCTTCTTTTTATTATTGTAAATTTTATTTCTTGCTCTTGTAACGATACTTTTAACCCTCTCGAAGTGATCATGAAGTGTTACAATAACAATATTTTCTAATGATATAATTAATTAAATTAATGCCACCTCATTCCAGATAAGCAGCATAAAAATGATGGATTAACCATAAAACAATATATTATTTGAAGTTAATTTAATTTTTTGATAAAATTGACACTTGCCTATTTTGAAACAATGAGCTGTAATTAGCAGTAACACCAGTGTTTGGTATAAAACGTTTATAACAATCAGATAAAAACATTTTATAACAAATATTACTACCTTATGGCAGGGAAGAAAATTTAAAGACTTTCACAACAAGATGCTCATATTAAAATGCAAAACTGCAGACCATTTTAGCTTCTCTGCCTAACTAGTTATAAGGCAAAACGCTTGTTACAGTGATGTTTTACTGTTCTTAAAGAGTTTTTGGGAGAGTAAATAAAGCGTAAACACAGTTAATACTTGCAACAGTATTCACAGCTTAGGTTACAGTGTCCTGAACAAAGAAGTCATAGAGGTGGAGTCTGTTTACCTGTGGGTTGAGGGTAACCTCCAGCTGGGTGTCAGGCACCACAATGTAAAGGCGAGTCAGCTGGGCAAAGTGAGGCTTCAGGCCACGAGCCTGTGAAGGGGAAGGGATGTACAGCGGCATGTCTGTGTTTAACACCCTGGTGGCAGGCTCTTTTGCACCCCCGGGCCCCAGTACCTTCACTATTTTATCAGGTCCGCAGCTAATGAAGCGTCTTCCCCTGCCGTCTTCATACTCAAACCCCACAAAGACCCGAGCCATATCATCCCTCCTGCGACTCCTACCGAGCCCACCAGTGCTCCCTCGCTTTCCCACCAGGTTCTTGTTGGGAGCTGGCCATGAGGAGGTGCCTCCATCCAGAGGCTCCGTCAGTCCTGCGTCATCCTCTGACCGAGACCGGATCACTAAATCCCACGGCAAGAGGAAGGAAGAACCTGGTAGAAAGCCTGGCTGCTCCAGCCCGGTGTGGCAGTTGTATGACTTAGCTGGACCCAGTTTGACTAGCGACCAACTTGAGAACTTGGGTAACAGGCCCTTGGCGCAGCCAGTGTGCATCATACCCGGGAGGTACTCCACGGTGGAGGGCTGGCGGTCAACAAGGCTTGGCCTCTTTTGCTGGACTTGGGTGTCGGCTCCTTCTCCTTCTCCATAGGGCCCCAGGCTGTCCGTCGACTGGCCCAGACTGAGAGCCAGGCTGAGGCTGGTGTCTCCCAGTGTGTGGCTCGGGACTGTGTTTGGCTCCTTCAGCCTCTCTCCCTCACCAGCTCCTGAGGCCTCACATGGGGGTCGTTGAGCTTGGTTGCAGGCTGGGGCTGGGTCAGGAGTGCTGGGCTGGAACACTGGAAACTCAATCCTCTCCAGCTTCCCACAACATTTCTCCTCCAGGATCTATTCAGGGAGAACTCGGTTACAGAACAGGTGTAACAAAGAGGTGGAAAAACAAATATTTGAGGAAGGGCTGGGCAATGTGACGATACATGTAGAGTGTTGCAGATAAATAAGCAACTGTTTATTTAGCACCATAACACGGCATGTTTGCCAAAATGTCAGTGTTACATTTCCAGCATCTGGTTGAAGTATCTATTAGTGCTGCTTGGAGTCACGTTCACCATTTCAACTTAAAACAAAATGAAATTAAAAAAAAAAAAAAAATTTGAATCAGACATTGCAGGTTTAACATTGATTAAATGCTCTTTTGGTATCCTTAACGTTTATTTTACAGTTTTGTATGTTAAAATTTTTGCATTTCCTTTTCAGTCCTGTGTACAAACTGGGCACTAAGCAAAAGAGAGTGAACTGCTACCATTCGACCAATAGAGGTTAAAAATAAATAAAGGTTGAATGAATGAGTAAACTGCGAGATGATAAGCAGAGATTTTTCTGTTCTGTTCATAACGTGGTAGTTATCCCTTTAATTTCTCTGGTTGCATTAATGTTGGAAATCAATGACCAGGATTTCCCATATGGCAGAACTGGAGTTAAATGATTTTTGCATCCATGGATTGAAGTATGAAGTATGAAAATAAATATACTTTGACTCTCTATAGACAACGAAAAGAGAAACACTTTCGTTAGGAGGAAGTAGAGTACCGGACACTTTAGCTGACACAACAGTAATAAGAGCTTAGCACCAAAAATGAACACAGACTAAGTAGGATGTGTCAAATTAGCACAATCAGAGCTGTGTGAATGAAATTTGACAATCAGTCGAGAGAAACTGCTCTGGTCGTCAGAGGGAGTGTGCAGCAGTGTGAATCCTGACCTGGTAGAAGTCATAATTGGCAGCCTGGATGTCAAACGGATCCTCACGAGGAGCCTGTTTCCTGCCGCAGTTACAGGAGCTTGTGGATCGTCCCCTGCTGTTGTGGTTCAGGATGGGTGGGTTGCGATCCATGTCTGGCTTTTCTCCTACAGAAATGAGGTCAGATTTATTGATTTTTCAACCCTAACTCCTTTTGAATATAAATAAATATACATCCATACAGAAACGCGCATGTACATTAATACATTTACAACGTCCTGCTAATGTTTGTAGAAGACGTTTAACTTTCCCGCAGCATGTTACAAACTCAGTTACACATCAAGGTTTTTAGCATCCCACTACCGATTAGTAGTACACGTTTGCCTAAGGCTGACTGAATTGTCACTGTTAATATAAACTACATGCACGTAGTTGCTGCAGTATACACCCTTTATATTATATTCACAGAATCATCTGTCCTCATGCAGCGCAGCAGAGGAAGAGAAAACCGTTGAAAGTGATCACCTGGCTGAGGCAGCAGGTGGAACTTGTGCACACAGTGTTGGTCAGTCAGGCTTCGCTCTTCACACAGCTGGTGGCCGTTGCTCCAGAACTTGTAGCAGTCTTCGTGAAGCTGCAGTGCGTAGCGCTGGAAAGCCACACCTCGGGCATGCTGGCTGTACACCCGCAGAGCCTGCGCCAACTGGTTTTTGTGCACCGTAGTGGTGTAATTATGGGGAAGGTTGGACTGGTAAGCACTGTGAGCCAGTGGCAAAGCTTTCTGACACCTGTTCTCAGAGAACTTTGTGTCAGCATCGAGAAATGCGTCCAAAACCTTCAGCTGGCCTTGCACTTTTGTGGCGAGCTCCGCTGTTTCTTCTTCTGTGTTGCTAATTAGGACTTGGTGGAGTCTGGAGGCGACCTGGGCCCATTTGGTGTATGTCGGCAGCTCGAAGTGTGAGGGCTGTGGGTTGCGACCGACGCTGTCATCAAAGCCTTTTTTGGTCAGCACCAGCTCTATGTGCTGCCAGAGGAATTCCTTCAAGGTGTAGTCCACCACCTGACCGCCCATCAACATGCTGCTCAAGTCGCTGCTGAAGCCGGACTGCCGAGCTGAACGCCGCATCTGCTGGTAACGCCTCGGCCCTGACACCGTCGGGGCGGGGTCTTGGTCACACAAGATGCAGTTAGACCGTAGTTGACCAATCAAAGTACCCACGGGGTCCTCGTCTACTGTTGGTATCACATACACAAACGCTTGGTTGGCGGGCACAGTGAACAAGCAGTTGCTGCTTTGGTTGGTCAGGACCCTGCTTTTACGGAAGATGCGATAAATTTGGTCCTCCAGGGCGTGCTGCAGTCTCCTCCTGGGAGAGTGCTTTTTGGGCTTGTCTGGGTTTCCTCCAGACTCTGAGCCGTTTGCAGAGACCTTTGGAACAGCAAACAAAAGAGGTGTCATTAAATTTCATATGAAACGCTTGAGCTCACTGGGATGTTGTGTGACTGCACATCTTCAACCTTTTCACTGAACTCTCAAGAAATGCAAGAAATCAAATGAGGGTATTTCCAACATGTCACACTTTAAAAAAAAAAGATGGTGAAGGGGCACAAAATCAAGCTTGGGGCCTCTACAAGTCTTCACTGTTGACTCTGGTTATGTTATCTTATATTCCCTATCAATGTTTTCCTTTTTACTGGACAGGGATCCTGGGTCAAAAATGTGCTGTGGGCCCCTGTTAACTACTGCCGCCTCTAAATACTTCTAACCTACATAGCCCAGAAATCAATCCATGGTCACACAGTGGAATATTATCTGACCCATGTTTTTTGCAGAGTTCACCAAATTAAATTTGAGAGGTTTTTTCCTACATAGAAGCACTTACTATGTTTTTCACAATCCTATCGACCAAAGTATGAATCGAAAGTATGATGGAAAACCAGCAGGGATGAAATTAAATACAATGAGTATTTGTTATATCACATTTTTGAAGTACTTCCCAGCAGTATACCAAGGCAACCAGCAAGAGGAAATATCTAAGACAAGTTAAATTAAGGCTAACTGAATTCAATGATTTTAAAAGACACAATTTCCCAGAGCCCAAGTTGACATATTTAAATTCCTGATTTTGTCCACATATCCATCCATCCATCCATCGTCAACCGCTTATCCTGCGTACAGAGTCACGGGGGTCTGGAGCCAACTCGAGCTGACATCGGGCGAAAGGCGGTGTACGCCCTGGACAGGTCGCCAGTCCATCTCAGGGCCACACATAGACAAACAATCATTCACATGCACACATAAGGAGAATTTAGAGTCACCAATCAACCTAGTCTTTGGACGGTGGGATGAAGCCGGAGCACCAGGAGAGAACCCACATGGACACGGGGTGAACATGCAAACTCCACACAGAAAGACCTGGAAACCACTGCACAACCCCACATTTGTCCACATAACAGTAAAAAAACTAAAAAAACATTCAGACACAAAAGACCCTAAAAATTGCAAATATTCACATTTGAGAAACTGAAAGCAATTACTACAATTACACTAATTATTTCAGCTCTAGTTTGACATGTTTCATCTGATTTGTATCAATTTGTATTTAAAAAACTAGAGTTTGACACAATGCATCTCAACAAGACAGGCTTTAAAATTAATATTAACTTTATAATGCAATTTTAAGGCCTCTTTTTGTAATAACTGAATGTTGCACCTCAACAAGCAGGCTTTAAAATCAAGTAAGAATAATCGCCTGCTTGAAGCCACCCTAGTTATGTAAGTGAACACAGTTAATCTGTGGGTTTTGGGGCCCCTGAGTGTGTGGGGCCCCCGGGGCAATGGCCTGCTTTTCCCAGCTGGTTTATAGGCCACCTGCTTGTAAATTTTAAAACGGACTTAATCAAAAACAAGACCTTCAGAGAGCCGTTCATCTGGAAGACGAAGAGCAGGCGTGGAGGGCAGGGCCGACAGTTCACCTTCCACTCTTTGGACACCGGACAGTCTTTGATGGCAGCCCGGATCAGAGGCAGGACCTTCTGTCGCAGGGCATCCAGGGCCCGGAAGAGCCGGTCGTAGGTCACATCGAAGGTCTGGTTGGGATGGACGAGCAGGAGGACGTGGCACACGGAGAACATGTAGAGCAGGTGGAGGCAGTGCTGCCGGTCCAGGCTTTTCCAGAAGTCGTGGGTGTCGGAGTGGCCGGTTCCGGCGCTCAGAGACTGGCATGCCCGCAGCAGCTGCCGGCTGTCGCAGACGGAGGACAGTAGCAAGTACAGCACCCGGCTCTCCTGGTTGTAGAAAGCCTGGATGTGACTGTCCGCGGTGCCGCCGTCCTCCGGTCCGCCGAACATCGTGAACATCTGTTTGTCCGCCAGGATGTTGATCAGAGACTCCTTCGACGGCCCGGACTGCATGTTGCTTTTACCGAAAACACCGACCACACAGAGGCCGTCGTCCCGGTACAGGGGGTCCTCATGGAGGTCCGCCTTCAGCAGATCCCCGACACTCAAAGGCAAAGCCATGTTTGCTTCCTTCATGTTGAACATTCAGGGGATGGAAAACAACGATGCACCCATTTCCTGGTTTATTTCCGTGTTCTTAATCTACAATGTCCGAGTAGGTGCAACATTTATTTTATTGTTCCGCTGTTGCCTACGCGTGTTTTTTTTTTACTTCATCCATAACTGGGAAAAATAGTTTATTTACTTAAATAAAGGTAGCAGCTACACGCTGTAATAATATTCTATCAATAAGATTAAGTCCTGCATTAAGTAAAGTAAATATTACAGTACTTTTTTTTAGCCTGATTAAAGTTTGTAAAGGTAGTCAATGCAGAAAAATGGCCTATGTACGTGTTATATATCATAAAGTATGTGCTTTAATAATTTTATTTAATTATTATTGTTGTTAGTAGGCTATGATGCACTTATTTGTAATATCGTTTAACTGTTGTAGTTGGTCAATTTATTTAATTTGTAAAATAACTGGTAACTAGTAACCAAAGCAGTTAAATAAATGTAGTGGAGTAAAAAGTAAGATACAGCCGGATACAGCCCGCTTAAAAGTAGTAAAGTAGAAGCATAGTGAAGTGAGTAGTAAGTATTCAAAAACTTTACTCAAGTAGGCTTAGAGTACTTTAGTAAATGTATTTAGACAAGTTTCCACCACGTATTTAATTTTTTATTGCCAGATGTTTGATAAATATTAATAATTAAAAATAATTTAGCTTTTGTTTGCTGCTGTTTTTTTTATTTTTTACATATTTTGAAACTACAATTACAATTAACTCAATTTTCACCTGTACAATGCAATATTGACATTTCCATTATATGAATATTTCTGTCTCCTTCATATAGCCTTCAAAACCTTTTATTGCACTGAAATGTTGATGTTCATATACTGATTTTGCAACAGTCCTGTACTAAAGTGACTGGATTGTCTTTCATGAAGCAGAAAGTTTCTTCAAGCAGAAATACTTAAACATGAGAGTTCCTCCAAACAGCAATTAGCTGAAGCAAACATTGTTTACTTTATTATTAATTAATCACTATTTGATAAATTACAATTTATTTTATGCACTGTGTTTTTATTGTTCTGTATTCACTATATACAGTTCAGACTTTAGGGATAAAGGAGGTTATGGCACCTGAGTAGAAGGTCCCTGGTTTGCATCCTGCCAGTGTTTGGGTGCATTTGACAGACAAGGAGACTTGTACATCTGGTGATGAGGTTGTTGCATTGCAACACTTGGTCATAAGCGACTTCAGAAGATAAACTTATTCAAGGAAACATGGTGGGATCTTTTTCCAAAATTGTTGAAATAAACATACTGTATCTGTCGTACAAACCGATGAGGCAAATTTCTGTAAGTTGATTTAAATGTATGGAAATCAGTGGCTGCCTGGAAGTAAGGAACAACAAAAAACACAACAGCAGGTACTGTATATATATGTGTATATATATATATATATATATGTATATGTATATATATATATATATATATATATAAATAAATAAATCATACATACATACATACATACATATATATGTATGTATGTATGTATGTATGATTTATTTATGTAAAAAATGAAAACACAGCAGACCACTGCACTGGTGTATACCCACTAGTGCACTCATTTGATCAAATGTTTCAAGCCATCATCATGCTCCTCATCATTTATTCAAGACTTTCAATGCTGCAGCTAAAAGCCTTTAAGACAGGTCACATGATCACTTACTATAAATATCTCCCCGCCATAATGAACTGGAAGCCACATTAACCAGTCATACCTATAATCATCATGTTTTAGTTTGAGAAAAGTGCATAAGTATCAAAAGTAAAGGCACTCATTCTGCTCTATAATGGTCCCTATCAGTGTTTTACTGTTATATCTAAAGTTTCTGGATTAATGATTGTTATATTGTTTATTTAGTCTAAAATGTGCCAGAATTTTCTTAACTCATAAAGCATCACTTCATCCTTCAGTTTATCAAAACATCTCATATTCAAAATCCCCAAATTTGGAGATATTACATGGTTTTATTGGGCAGTAAGGGTTCACAAAAGTTTATTAAGGTTAATTTATATAATTAAACAACACAGGGTTTTTAGAATGAAATGCAGGGGTTGAGGTGGACTTACAGCCTGAGGAAAGAAGCTGCTTTTAAGCAGCTGATACTTTTGTATCTCCTGCCAGATGACAGCAGAATGAACAGACTGTTGCTGGACTGAGTACTTTACTTTAGTATCCTTTGGGCTCTGCGCCAGTGGTGGAGAAAGTAAACAAATCCTGTACTTTTGTAAAAGTACAGACACCCTTGCGAAATATTACTCCACTAGAAGTCTTCGATTTAAATTTCTATGTGAGTGCAAAAGACCTTGCTATTAAAAATACTTAAGTATGTTTAGCATTGGACTGCAACTAATAATTATTTTCATTATGAATTAATCTGATGATTATTTTCTCCATTAAGCGATTTTTGAAATAGGGAAATTGTTTATAAAGCAGTGCTGATTTGAGACTTGCTGATGCTCAGTAGACAAATATCTAGCAATGATGTTCTGGGCGGTTTTAACCTGCAGTCCCATGCCAGTTTCCTATTAGGATGCTTTATATTGCTAAGATAAGATATGCCTTGATTAATCCTATTTAGGGAAAATTTGTGTTTGCATGGCAGCACAAAGGAATGTAAAGGACAAGATACAATAAAAGTAGAATAAGCATTCTTACGAATATGTACCCTATAAATAACATACACACTATATACAGATGTAGAGACATGAGAGGTATAAAGTTGCATAAATTCGAAAAACTAAAGTACTAAGAACTAAATTAGGCTGCCTCGAATTTGTAAGTACAGTACTTGCATAAATGTACTTCCACCACTGTTTGTATGTGGTCTGCTTTCTGTCCCCAGAGCAGAATTCCGTTTTTATGTTCCATATATCTGGAACAAACTCCCAGAAACCTGCAGGTCAGCTGAAACTCTCTTTTAAATCAAGACTTCTTTTTACCACAGCCTTTAATTTAATAAAATTTGAGGCTGGATTAATAACTTACACTGCGCTGTAGCTTCTACTGTCCTGTTTTATCTTGTTTTTATTCTCTATTTCACCATTTGAAAAATTGTATTTCATTGTCTTTTTTAAAATTCCCTATAAAACGTTTGTATTATGTAAAGCACCTTGAATTGCCTTGTTGTTGAAATGTGCCAGCCTATACAAATAAACTTGCCTTACTTTTTAAGATTTTAAACGAAGTTTTTTCTTATAAAGTTTACTTTTGTGGACGTGAGCCTTTGCTGAGGTAATCGTGATATAATACTGTTTTTATTCTGAACTGCAGACATCATGAAAAACAGGCCACCTTCACGACGTCTACAAAAAGATCTCAGACGTCAGACGTGCGCGTTCACGACCTCTCTGACGTCACCGCCCTCAGATCATCCGAAATCCCTGATAACGCGGCGCGCGCTCCCGCTCCGCTCTGAATGGGGGCTCAGTCCAGCTTGTGACAGCGCGCCCGGTAGTATAATCGTAGACGCCACGGTGCCGCTCATCCACTCAGACCCGCTGTTTGCTGACACACCGGTGGTCAACGGCTCTGCTCCTCCGGTACAACACATTCACTCAGGTAGTCTGGCAGTGCACTCACAGTCCAAAACTAGTTCGGCCAGTGTACTGACTCTTCTCTCCTCTATCCCGGCAAGTTAGTGTGTTACTGACGGGCGGAGCTGTCTCTGTCTGTCCAGGAATGAGAAATGATGGCCGGCTCTACAGCAGAGGAGAAAACCTTCCGACGGTTCCTGGAGCTCTTTCTTCGGGAGATGAGAATGCCTCTGCAGGAGAGCGACCCGGTGCCGATGCGCCCCTTGTCGGACCTGGTGACTGAGGATGAGGTGGAGGGCGAATGCCTCGACCTGTGTCTCCAACACCTCTACAAATAGTTAAGTGTCCACTTTCTGTCATGGCATGTTGTTATTTCCGTGTGTGTTATAAACCCCGGTAGATAAATGGCGGTGCGCGTCAGTATGTTGTCGGAAGGTGAGCGGTGCTGCGACCCGGTGCTGGGTCCACATCTGATAGGCTATACGCCGGGATGTCTCGCACAGGGGGGATGCAAGCAACCTGCTTCGTGCCACGATGGGTGTGTCCAACACCGAGTTTAGACAAGTGTCTCTTTATTATGAGGGATTTAAACTAAAGCAGAAGTTAAACGCTAACACGCGCACAAGGGCTGTGTCGCATTGCACTGTATTATCGATACACTTGATATCTGTGTATTCCCTCCTATTTCACGCCACAAATTTGACAGCTCTGGAGGTCTGCAAAAGGTGAACCCCTGGATTTGCGTAACAGAACGACGTCATCAGGGTGTAGGAGGGGGAGGAAGCCATCGCCATCACTGCTGAGCGCATCTTCATGCAGGCTAAAAATAACCCCACCGGTTACGTTATTAGCCTCAATTGTTAGACCGGTCGTTACACTTTAAAAATCCAAGAAACACACACTGAAATGATGCTTGTCGTTCTGCTTATTTTGCACACCTAAAAATCTCATTGTATTCCCTTTTTTAAAAGGGCTACCAAGGAAAATGAGGCATTCACATTATTAAGAGAGGGAATTCCAGATGACCGGATTTATACAGATTACTCTACTTATAGTGTCCGTAAATTTGACAGCCACTGAGTTAAATTCTTCCTAATCTAGTGTTTTAAGAGGTGGACAAACTTGGCGGAGAGCGCTCTGCCCTAAGCTCTGCTGCCTGGCCTGGTTTTGAATCCAAAATAGGTGCAGAAACTGTGCTGGGAAGAAAAAGGGTGGAAGGACTCATCTAGGGCACCGAATGGCAAGGGGACTGCTGCTTGCATGTGTGTCTCCAAAAAAAAAAATAAAAAAAAGACTTCACTGGCCAGTTTGCATGCAAAACCCTGTAGGCACATATGTCTCAGAAGGTCAGGACGCACTCCAGCAGTGAGGGAGAGCATGTGTTGGTGGCAGGGTGGATCACATGCAGCCCAGTAGTGCTGTCAGGTGTTTTCACATGAGCTGGAGAAAAAAATGCGTTGTTCACAAATTTGACCTGTTGGAGCAGATCAGTATTATTTTGCCACACATTCAGACTGGCATTGAGATTGGCTGTTGAGTATAAGGTCAGTGAGCATCTTGCACAGCCTCCCCATACCGCTCCAATAATAGTTTATGCTAAAAATTGGAGTAGATCATTAGATTTTGTACTGGAACGTGTTTGGTATAATCAATTTAAATGTACATCTTTCTTTACATCCAATAACTACAGCTACCATGACTTTGTGTTTGAGAGTCATGGGAGCTGTAGTTTTTGGATGTGAAAATGGGAGGCGCTCACATTTTATCAGACCAACTAAAATTTAAAAACATCAGTTGGTGGTTTTAGGAGGAGTTACTAGTGCTGCTACATCTTCTTGACAAACACTAGTTAATCCAGTCCCAGTGCTTGTGTAGCCTCTCCGGCTATGTGTGTGTGGCTATATGTGTATCTGTACAGCCTTAATGGTACCAAAGCTGGCAACCTAACTGTGACCACAACACTCCAGAAAGCTGCACACAGTCACTCCACCCAGCAGACCGATTTGGTGTAGCTGTGTTTGGAAGCATCAAAGCTGGAAGCAGGGCTAAGAGGCGTCCAAGCATGACTGGGCTCCAGCTTAAAGCATAGACT